>BRDA01003064.1:28803-39318 GCA_036984385.1 Crenuchus spilurus
TTATTAGTACTCTTATTGGTACTTGGTATCGGCAAGTACTTAAATGTAAGTACTCGTACTCGGTTTTAAAAAATGTGGTATCGGTGCATCCCTAAACAAAGCCAAAATGTGTTCTCATACTAATATTAAAAAACAGATTTTTCTTGTAGCCTCCAATTGGTCTAACCAGAAACCACTTCAACATGCTGTAATCACAACCTCCAAGTTCATAAATAGGATTTTCTGTGGAGCACTTGAAGGCAGAAACATATGGGACATTTCACTAGGAGAGGCTATTTTTTCCCTTAATTGTATTTCCGTTTTGTTTGTGTTGGAGTGGGTATTAGTTATTGTACATGTGTAGCATGAGTGCATTTCTCATTGCTAGTTTTCCCTTTTAGTATTGGCAGGGTTAACGGATAACCCTGTTTGTTTTGCACTTTATTTATTTCCCTTTTCATGTATGCAGGGAGTACACTTCAGGATTGACTTTTTAATTATTTGACCATGTTGTGTCATTTGTTACTTGACCTGTGTGAGTTATTTCTGACCTAAGACTTCACCAACATCATCACTTCTGTTGCATGGGCTATAGGCATTACCTGAGTTGAGGACTATTGCTCATTTTCTTTTACTAACCAGCATGAATGGGTCACGATTTATGTAGTACAAGTGGAGTTGGCTATTATGGTTATTATTCTAAGAAATATAAGTTCTTCTGAGATGGTTATGTTGGTGATTGCAGTGAGAAAAAAAAAAACCTTAAAGCAAAGGCATTTTGGCTCTAATCCTAAAGTAAAAGTAGATAAACACTTCAGTGTTCTGCTCTGTGCATTTGCTCTTGGAGCTACTAGGGGGTGTACGGTAAGGCCATAAAATCAGCTGTAAATGGTCCTGACTCCAGTAGATGTCAACAAATGTGATATATTGAGGCATATCCTTAAACGCTTCTGTCTTTGAAGATGTACGTTTTCTGACTAACACATTGTTGGTGTCTTGGCTCCAGATGCGGGAGAAAGCTTCACCTGATCTGTGCACGGTTCCTGAGAATGAACGTCTTGACTCTGATACAGAGGCAGAGAGGAATCTGATGGAACGGATTAAGTCCATCAAAAAGGAGAAGTATGTTTTTAATTGGCTGTTACAAAATTCTGACATATGTAGTCATGCTCTTTGTTGTTGTTTGTGAATGCTAACCATTTGGCCCATTGTTTACTCAACTCTTCAGTGCTTAAGTGTATTGTGACCAGAGTTTCAACTCACTGACCCTTCAACAGTTCACTTCAGTTCTTCCTCATTCAATTCCACATCAGTTCACCTGATTGTTTCACCATGATTAAATGATCAGATTGGATTTTTTGATTTTGATTGATTTTAAAATCACTGATTGGTGAAACTATTTACACAGCAGTGCAATGTAGTGGAATTTTTTTCAGCAATTGTCTAAGAATATTAATTTTGGCAAGAACCTGAGATGATGATTATTATTTATTATTATTATTATTATTATTATTATTTTTATAATTTTTATTATTATTTTTATTTTCATTATTTATTATTATTTTTATTATTTTTATTATTATTATTTATTTATTTTTTTTAATTATTATTATTATTATTTTTTTTTTTTTTCATTATTATTATTATTATTATTGGCAAAAATAATTTATCCTAATGTTGATTTTCAGTTTTGCATCAGTGCGGGGTTGCACCCAAAACACATAGTTGACACCTTCACCAAACAGTATGCTGTACCTGTCTGGTTTTTGCTAGGTTCTAGAAGGTTCTTTCTCATTCACATTGGATCATTCATCTTATAAAGCCAGGCATTCGCTGTACTCCTTGCAGTTCTAACTTAGTGTGATGGTGTCACATTGAATTTTAACAAATGTTACAATTCAGATTGGGCAAAAATTATGCATAAACTTGACCAGTTATACAATATAATGTCAGTTTTGGCCTTATGTTTTTCATTTTACTACCCTGTGCTTCACTGTACAGTCAGTACTATACACTACTCACAAAAAGTTAGGGATATATTTGGCTTTCGGGTGAAATTTCAGTATGAATCTAAAATGCACTCTAACGTTTACAGGTGAACTTAGTGTGACCTAAACTTTTGAATGCACATGTCTAACTGTTCAGTGTTTTCAGTACTTTTTGCACAACTTGCTGTTTTTCAACAATGTGTTTGATCCATGAATCCACCAATAAATGTCCTGCTTCAGTTAGAATTGGTATTTAAACTCCTCATCATGCTGTTCATATTTTGACATCATGGCACCAATATACAAGTGACCACTGAGCGGGATACACCACCAGGCACAGGCATCATTGTCTTGCATGGGTCAGGGAGCATTTTTATGCTGGACGAGGGACCAGTGGACCTCAGTGCTGTTCTCTGATGAAAGTCGAATCGCGCTGAGCTGAAGTGATGGCCACCAACGATGCTGGAGAAGTGGATGAGACGCTATGCATCAGCAACTATTATCATCAAATGGGCCTTTGTTGGTGGTGGTGTTGGTATCCCTACAGAACTGCCTACACTGTGTGAATGGTACAGTGACAAGCCCAGACTACTCTAATAACATCATTACTCCAGTCATTGTGCCTCTGCATGAACAACACAGGCCTCATTTCATCTTCATGGACGACAATGCTCCAGCAAATCGATGTTACATCATTAGGGAACGGCTGCTGGAGACTGAGGTACCTCAAATGTAGTGTCCTGTACATTCTCCAGACCTGAATCCCACAGACAACCTATGAGATCAGCTGTTTCGTCATGTAGAGGCTCGTAACTCTGTACCCCAGAATCTCAATGACCTGAGAATGAAGAGTGGGATGCCAGGCCTCAGTAGACAAAGAAGTCAACTTGTGAACAACCTGAGACATCGTTGTCAAGCTGTAATTGATGCTGAAGGACACATTATTGAGACGTTGACATGTTTTGTTGGGGTTTACCCACCACTGTTGTTGGCTTTTGTTTCAGTAAATAGTTTGAGAGGAAGTCACCACTGCATTCTACTTAAATGCCCTACTTTCATGATATAATATCACTGTAGTGTGAATTTTTTGCGTTTTTCAATCATTTCACCTGAAAGCTAAATATCCCTCACTTTTTCTCAGTGCAAACGGCAAATGTTTAATTTGAGATGGCAAAACACTTCAGTTTAAGTGCAGCTTTTCAGTTTTTGACAACTGCAAGTTTTCTTTGTAAAGCTTTAAAAAAGACACCAGGGGTGTCCAAATCCAGTTTTGGAGGGCCGGTTTCCTGCAGAGTTTGGTGATTTCTCTGCTCTGACACTACAATTAAACCTGCTCATTACCTGCTGAGCTGAATCAGGTGTGTTTGATCAGGAAGATCACCAAACCCTGCAGGAATCCGGCCCTCCAGGACTGGATTTGGACACCCCTGCCTTAAACATTTATCTTGAGACAAATTCTTACGATACTTTATGCCAGTGACTGCATGGCTCTTCTGTGGCTTACATGCACTGAAGTAAAGGCATCACATTGAATTGTGTGTGTGTGTGTGTGTGTGTGTGTGTGTGTGTGTGTGTGTGTGGTCCAGAGACGAACTGGTCTGCACATTGCCAGATATGGAGCAGCCAGGTTCAGATCAGGAAAATCTGGACTCTGAGGCTTCAGCCAGTTCGGAGAGCCTGCTGGATGATCGGGTTCTCAGTTCCGACACGGAAGGTCAGTATTAAGGTACAGAAACCTTGTTGTCGTCTTTTCCCTTCTTGATTCTGATTTAGCATTGAGGAGTGACCCATGTATGGCTGCTGTTCCTGTTTGTGGTACAGGTGTGGACAGGACGCTGCTGGTGCAGATAAAGAGGGTGGCAGTGCCAGCTGCTCTGTAGCAGGTTAATCTTACCTAATGCATATGTAGGGTGTGATGTGTGGTTTATTAGGAATGCATTGTGCATGTTGGGGGTGTTTGGTTTGGCCTGAGTTGGAGCATGCTACCGTATGCAGTCTTTTGTTTAGTTTTTTCATTTTAATTCATGTTATTTTCTACATCTTTCCTTACTCTAACACGGTGATTCTCAGCCTGTCTAGAGTCCCCCTATTCCTGCACTCCTGATCCAACTAATCCACTAACATGTTGACCTGTTATGTATTTATTGCAGTTACAAGTGAAGAAAGTCAGAGATGTTCATTTGTGTATGTATTTTTGGATAGTCTTGTATTTCTTCACTTACTCCAGGTACAGTTGATTAGCCAAGACATGTTCGGACTTTCTTTTGTTTAGAACTGAAGCTGTGAACCTAACTTTTCTAATCCTCATCAGTGGTCACCCAAAATATGTGTGAAGGGTAATAGACTGTTATTAATAATTATACATGAAAACAATGTTTTGGTGCACACATTCTTCAGTCCTGGATTTTCTCAGACAATTCAAACACAAACAGAAGTACATGTGCGGTGCATGGACCACTACATGAGTGAGCTTCACTGAGCATGGCTACTTGCATCCACGATTTATTTTGTTTCTCATCCAAACCGATGTTTTCTTCTTTCCAGGGAAGGCGACACCAGTGCCAAGAACTCACAAACCAGCTTCCCCTCCTTTATCTGTGAACACTGCATCAAACGAGTGTAGTTCTTCAATTGAAGACATCAGCTCCTCTCGTCTCTCTCTGCCTTCTATGACCACCTCCAGAGATTTGTTACATCGCCGACTTCCTGTAATCCCCAGTACAGTCAGGCTACCTCCAGGCGTACTGACCCATCCCGCTGTCCAGTCTCTGCCACCCCGTAAGGCTCAGTCCATGACGCTGGTGCAGAGACGGCAGCATCCTGGCCGTCGCAAAGATAGCATCCAGTCTCTCTTTTTATCCCCTGGAACTGAGCTCCACTTCAGTCCTGACTCAGACTCCACTTCCTCCAGCACACAGGAGCTCCTAAAATCTCCCCGGCGCTTCTCAGACCCAGATATCGCTCATATTAAAGATGATCTTTAATTCACATGCGAATTTAATTCTCTTTCTCAAAAGCAATCTCACGCTAGGAGTCGAGCACAGTTTGATGCTCTTTTGCAGCTACTGAACTTGGTGAATATCTGCCGCGTTGAATCAGACTTGATTAAGGAGATTTACCAAACTGTGCAGGCTTTCAGGACCAGGACTCTAAAGGATCTTAGCACGCTGAACCAACTCTGCCCTCAGAAATGTTCTTTTATGCCTAATTTTGTCAGCTTGGACAGGCTTTACAGAACACCGATAAAGGTCTATTCAGCCTAAAGCCTCAAGGCAACATAGCTTGAGTCGCACCATCTTTTTCGTTTATAATGTCACTACATATTGCAAGTACAGCAAGGAAGCGGTGTCAAAAGGGCT
Organism: Crenuchus spilurus; assembly: GCA_036984385.1. Classification (NCBI taxonomy): domain Eukaryota; kingdom Metazoa; phylum Chordata; class Actinopteri; order Characiformes; family Crenuchidae; genus Crenuchus; species Crenuchus spilurus. Next base: position 34,130 of record BRDA01003064.1, read on the forward strand.
GCCACTAATGTTTCTTTAGAAAATGTTGATTACAGGACTACATTCAGTCCATCGTAATAATGTGACCTTCAGAAGCATGCACAGTAAATATCATATGAAGTTAATAATGCACTCTAAAGTAGCATATTTTGGCAGGAACTAATTTGTGTACATTTTGAAAGTGATTTTTTACAGCATTCTGTAAAGCTTGTCAAGCCTTGCAACGGTAACTACATGAGATGGAATTTCTTGATGTAAGGCCTGGAGGAGGAAGTTGCCCATCAAACCCCCGTTTTTAATGCTGGTAATTAGATTTAATTATTGTAAAAAAAAGATAACGAGCCAAATTTGTGTGATTGAGGAACCTCGTGCTGGTGCATTTCTATAAATGCAAAAATTGTGGAAAAACAATAAATTTTTCATTTTTGTTCCAAATTTAATTCAAAAAGGTAAACTGTCACATTTTGTTTTATGTTAAAGGTAAAGTGAGTTTATTTCTAGCCTCGTTTTAAAGTTGATACTGTTTAGTTTTATTACGTTTAGTGTCTTTAGTTAATTTGAGATTCAGGGTTTTTAATTTTAATGAGCCAGACTGATCGACTGTAAAACGAGGCTTAAATATTATTTATAATGAATGTAAAATATGACCGTTTACCTTTTTGAATGGAATTATGTACAAAAATAAAACTACTCGTATGCACTAGTAGAACATTCATTATAGAAGTGTGCATGGGAGTGAACACAGGATGGGGTACAAGCGCACCAGCCCAGTGTTTGGATTTGTTTCATGTTTGTTAGAGATATTCAGATTTCAGTGCTCTAAGCTTAATGGGAATTCGCCCCTTTCACAAATCCCAGAATGCACCGCGCAACCGGCAACATCCGGTTCACCATGCTATCAATACTAAGCTACACTATCACACTGTTTGCCATACTGGCCTACATTGAATTGATAGCATGCAACACGATAGCTTGCAACAGCGTGTTTACACTAAAAACCCACTGCATAAACTGATCACAACAAGACATGATGTTTAATATCCAAAGACATATTATCTGCATGTAGTTACAAAAGCTAGTAGATATCACGTAAGTATTTACTTACTAAATAAAGTTGTAAACAGTTTATGTAGCGTAGCTGGCACAGACATAAACAAGAGAAAATGGTAAACCTGATGTTGCCAGTTGCGCGGTGCATTCTGGGATTTGTGAAGAGACCGAATACAAGGCATTGTGGGATTCCTCTCTTACAAACTGCTCTCGAACTCTTGAGCTTGCCATCATTGAGGTGACTGATGTCTCACAAAGCACTTTTCTTCTGTAACTATGTTAATATGTGTGATTTTTAAAAGATTTTTACAACAAAGCCACGTGGACAGTAAGATGAGTCTGTTTTTATGCTTCATTTTAATTATTTTTTTTAAATACAAGTATTTTTCTTTTATAAACGTAGCAGGCTGTTGCACCTTTCCATCTCTTTCATGGACCTCTCTGAAAAGAAAGACAGACAATAGTTGAACTGGCCTGAGTAAGTGTGCCTTCAGTGTATTAGTTCATGTTTGTAGGATGTTCTCTGTTTCTGGTTTGTGGAGACCACTGTGAGGGCATAGACTCTTAAACAGCCCCGTCACTTGGAACACTTCTTAAAAAACAAAAGTCCAGACACTTTTTTAATATCCTGAAATGGCCGTGTATTGTTAGTGGACTGTGGACTCACTGGCCCTGTGGATTGTGATGTTTAATGACTGTCGGGGACCATTTACAGCTTACTGAGGAGCAGAAAACCAGCACAAGCCACTTTTCTCTCTGATCACCAGAAACATGCCATACCTTCATGGGTTTTTCCCCAAATTAACTGTACCATAATCCCTTTTTCTGTCTTCTGTCTACCTTCTGTCTGATCTTGCTCTCCTCTTTCAGTAAGCAGTAGGTTGCTGTGTGTCAGTGATGAAAATGAGAGGTTGTGTAGGTTGAGTGCCGTACTGTGGCAAAGCCACTCGTGTTTACTAAAGTTAAACCTGCTGGTCTGTGTAGTTCTGGAAGGAGCTGTAATGATGGTGTGGCTGGTTGAGCGTGAGTGAGTGGTTACTTATTGTTTTACAGGACTAGAACCATGCTTGCTTTTTTTGCTTGTATTTGTATTCACAAAATAATTCTGTTTGCATTGAATGGACAGATTGGACTAATTATTTTCTTACAATTTGTACATGCTGCAGTTTTGTCTTTTTTGTGTTTGGCTGATGTGTCCTAGATTAGATTGTGCTCTATAGCTCCAGCACAAATGTTCTGTAGGTAAGTATGTTGGTTTAACCCTCCCAAAATCTCTCCTGGTGGCGTGTCAGTCTTATCTAATTCCTGTTAAGGTTAATCAATACTTCATTACGCTAAATCAAGTCTGCTGAAGTGAACAAATCCACGTGATGGCTGAGGAGCAACAAGAACATCTGGAACCAAACTTTGTTCTTTAAGCCAGCTCACAGCATAAGCTTAACTTGTTACAAACGTTTAAGGCCAAAATGATTAGCCGTGTGACGTTTTAATAGTAAATCGTGTAAACGTTCTCTTTCACATCCGACAGCATCCTCTTACTGTGGTTCCTAAATAGATTGACGCATGTCTCTGAAGGTTCCACTAAATCCAGACTGGCAGATCTTTCTTTTACAGTATTCTTTATAATGTCAAATTGTGCCACCAGCCCTGCTTATTGGAGTCCATTTAGTGGAGTTCAGTGCTGATTGATTTTGCTGGGTGTGGTTTGTCAAATTCCAAATCTCCTTGGAGGCTAATCATTTAAATCTTGAGTGTATGTGGTGTTTATATAAACACAGACAGTCTTATTACAAAGTTACATTGTTTAGACCAGGGATACTCATTGCGCGGCTCCCGAGCCACAAGCGGCTCGCCGTGCTTTATTGGTGGCTCTTGTGATCGGTTACGTAAGTACGTCAGCACAGCCAAAGTATTTTAAAAGCATGATACAGAGACATGTACTGTAATGCGCTTTACATTCCAAGCACTTGCCCTCTCATTTTGCCTCAATTAAAGTTGGTTCCAAATCGGGGATACTGTGGAACCTGGCAACACAGGAACTGTTTCCAACAGCAGGCTGCACGAGACTCTGCTGTTGCCAGGTTCACGGTTTAACACGTATAAAAGAACTAATAAAACACTCATGTTACCATATTATTAATGACTTTAAGATAAATAGCAATATTATAATAAATCCCTTATAAACAAAATACTTAGTCGTACACTCGTACACAGTTGTTTTGCCATTCGCTTCAAACGTGTGACAGACATATTCTGGGCTAGTTTAAGCTTCTAAAGGGCGGGTTTTAGACTGACTTTAGGCAGGATATTTTAGTTGGACCTGGCAACCCTGCAGCAGGGTGGCTACATGGCAGCAGCACTATAAGCTAGCTAGAGCAATATATTCAGTGCGCAAAGGTTTAGTCCATAGGTGGGTTTATTTTTTTACATTATTTGAGTGACGTGGGGTGATATTGTGGCTCTCTCCTTGACTTTGATCTGTCAATATGGCTCTTTTGAAAAAAATAGTGAGGATCACTGGTTTAGACTGTAAGCTTAGAGGACGAGGTAATGTACTTTATACTACAGCACCATCTGAAGTATTTATCAGTACAGCAAAATGAACTCTGCAGAAAGCAGAACATGTTTTTACTGAGACACGTCAGGTTTTACAAAAAAAAAAAAAAAACGTTCTGACTAGTCCAGTGGTCATTAATGTTGCTCAGACATAAAAAGTGTCTCTAGAACAGAAGATAACTTGCGCTCAGTGATTTTTATTACATGATATTACATGACCTGGTCTTTAACGGGTTTGCCTTCAGTACCTTTAATTAGGGAACATAATGACATCAGATTGTGTTATGTTAAAAGTTGACAGCCTGACTTTTAACATTTATTTTACTGTCTAATTAAAGTTAAGAATAAACAAACTGCTCCTTTCTCCTGGAAAAGTGAACGTAGGAAACTTTCAAGATCCACAGTTGGAGCTTAAGGCTCCACCCTAGTGACAGTCCTGAACCTTTTTTATACAAGTAACTATGATAATAAATATAATACTTATTTATGTATTCTATTATTATTATTATTATTATTATTATTATTATAGAATACAAAGAATACATTAATAATAATAATAATAATTATTATTATTATTATTATTATTATTATATATTTATTATTTATTATTTATTTAATACTTATTTATGTATTCTATTATTATTATTATTATAGAATACAAAGAATACATTAATAATAATAATAATAATAATAATAATAATAATTGTTATTAATCATTATTATTATTTATTATATATTATTTATTTAATACTTATTTATGTATTCTATTATTATTATTATTATTATAGAATACAAAGAATACATTAATAATAATAATAATTGTTATTATTTGTTATTATTGTTATTAAAAATCATTAGTATCTTATATCTTAAGCAGTTTAATTGTGTAAATGGATGAGCCGCCCCTGGTACATATCACTGTTCAGTCTGTGTCTACAGGGGTGCTGATGATCAGGTATTTTGGTGGTGGACTGTTCTCAGTACTACACTGACATGCTGGTGCTGGTGTATCCAAGAGCAGCTGTGTGGTCAGAAACTGGGTCTCAATCAACACATGAGCTACAGTCTTGAACTGTAAGCCAGCAGCAGGGTGGAGCCACAAAGTCGGCGTTGCCAATAAAGTGACCTCTGACTGTATTAACTGCCAGCATGACTAGCAGTGTGTATTTATTTTAAGTTGTAGTAACACCGACCTCTATTGGTTAGATGTGGCAACAGAGGACATGAACGTCTTACTGTGTCAGTGTTTTATACCCGTGTCTGTGTATCTAGAACGTCTACAAACCCACAAACTAAAATGGTCTGAAAGTAGGAAATTTAACAAGTCCTTTAGTCTCAGTTCCACTTTGTATTAAGGGAACTCATTAAAATTGGCTCTGCCCCCATCTGAGTAGCTCCACCCACAGCTTGACAACTCTGCTGTTCCAGTTTGTTTTTGATGCAGTGAGAGAACAGAACCTGAAAGTGTGGTAACTGCTTTGTGTTCGAGTTTTTTGACCTTATTTATATGTCAAATTCCACCTTAAGTGGTACAACAGTCACATTCATTCAGTGAAGAAATTCCCCATTCCACCTTAAGTGAGGAAAATAAGTATTTGAACACC
>BRDA01003065.1:18210-32602 GCA_036984385.1 Crenuchus spilurus
TTATTGAGGTTGTTTATGGACTAATATCTTATTCTAGTGATTAATAGTGTTTTTTGAGGTTGTTTATGGACTAATATCTCCTATTCTAGTGATTATTAGTGTTTATTGAGGTTGTTTATGGACTAATATCTCCTATTCTAGTGACGAATAGTGTTTATTGAGGTTGTTTATGGACTAATATCTCATATTCTAGTGATTAATAGTGTTTACACCAAATATGGGAGCTTTATACCACAGTAACTGAATAATTATGTGATATTATCACCTTTAAGCTGAACATGGCATGTTGCTCTGACTTGCTGTAAAGAAGGATGTTCATCATCTACACTGCAGTTTATTCCAGGCCTAATTTTCATTCATGCATTAAACAGGTCTATTATGCATCCAGGCTAGCAAGGCCTAAATGATATTCAATTACCTGCCATCACTGCCACTGGAACTAAGATCAGATCTAGTCCTAGTCATCATCCATGTCTGAGAAACTGGTCTATAAATAATCAGAACCAGGCTGTGTCCTTCAAGCTGAAACTGGGTTGAACTAGCATTGCATTACACTATGTGCAGGCCAGTGCGCCTACCGCTCTAGTTTGCTATTAAAATGGCCAAATAGATACTCAGCGGTCAGCTAACACTAGCACTCAGAGTTAATCCAAACCTAGTCTCCATGTCTCTACTTCAGATCCAGTCTAGGCTAAACCTAGGCTTTAAAGCATTTTGATCTGTAATGCACAGATATAAGCCTAGGCTTTATTCATACCTGTACAATTAAGCTAATGGCCAAAGGTCAATCACCTTTTCTACATTCACAGTAGCCTGCATCCAAGCCTACATTGCCTGGCCAGATCTAGGCTTCATCCAAGCTTGAGAACAAATCCCAGACCTAGAAAGCTAAAATGATTTACAAAGACCATTCAAACTGCAGCTTAGTTCAATCCTAGTCTTCATACATTCTACAGAAACCGGTCTAGTGGGGATCCACACTAGGCTAAAACTAGGCTTTAAACCTAGGCTTTAAAGCATTTTGATCTGTAATGCCTAGACATAAGCCTAGGCTTTATTCATGCCTACACAACTAAGCTAAAAGTCAATGGTCAATCACCATTTAGCATGAATTATTCCAAGGTGATAAGAAGCTGGACCACTCCACATCAACACTAGCCTGCATACAAGCCTAGATTTAAAAGACTGTTCAGTAGTCATACTTGCATTGTCTGGACAGACCTAGGCTTTATCCAGCCTGACAGGACCAAAAACAAAGCCCAATGGTTAAACTCTACATTGCCAATAAGTCGAGCTCATCCAGCCAAATGTTTTCCAGTTGTGAGTCACCACTGCCACTGTAATCCCAAGCCTATGTCCAAGCCTAGGCTAAAATGCATCAATGAATCACCACTGGCACTGCAAGCCAGAACCCAGCCCAGGCTTCAGCCATGCTGGAGAAAGTGGTCTACAATGAATCAGAGCCTTTAGACTGAAGGCTGAGTTGATGCATCACTGGAGACACTGGTGCTGAAGATGGCTTTGCAGGTGTGGACAGAAGAGATGGAGAGCCACCCACCGCTTTCCATCTCGTTTCCCCGTTTGGCAGCCGGCGTGTTGCCCATGACTCTGGAGGAAGACCTCGATGCTGCCTTTTCTCTCTGCGTCCCCCTCTTTATGTGACAGTCCCGGTCGTGATGGAGGAGACGGAGGTTAGCGCTGGAGCCAAGGCCGACCCCCCGCCTGCATCTGCATCAGGCCGGGCTCCGAGGCGCTCCAGCCGGCCCGAGCCCCTCTGCAAGACCCGCTGTGGGCCCCCCCCACCACCCCCGGGGCCCTCGCGCCGCTCCCTTCTCAGCCGGAGTCCTCTCCTCGCGCTCGGGTTAAAGCCTCCTCAGACCCTCCGCGGCTCCCCGGAGCTCCTCCCGCACTCCTCGCTCCTACAGCCTCTGCGCAACCAGAGCATGAAAAATAACAAGGCGGCGGCAGCCTCGGCGCAGGCCCCGCCCACCGGCGAATCCTATTGGTCGTTCGCGGCCACCGAACGCTGGATGGCGCGCTCTGATTGGACGCTGATGCAGGAGTACAGAGGGTTCGGAGGCACGCGATTGGTCGGGGAAATAAAATCAATTTCCTTGTACTTAAGTTTTATAACTAAAAGTTTCAAAATTAAAAATGTAAATAAATATGGAGCGCATAGCTTTATGGGAAAAATAAACCACTCATCGTCTTTACTTTTAATGTTTATCAGTAAAATGTTTACAAAGAAAAACATTTATGTATTAAATATTTTCATTGACGGTATTTATTTACACAAAATTAACTAAAATTAAATTAACAGTATTTTCAGACCTGGAACAGTGTAAAGAAAACTAAAAAACCCATTCTAATTATTAACCAACACAATATTAATATTTAATCCTGATTTGTTCACCACCAGTCTTTCATATTACTTTTGGGTGACTTTATGCCACTCTTGCAGATAAACTTCAAGCAGATTTATTTGTTGATCTACTCCAAAATTTGTCAATGAGGTCTTGAAACTGTAAATTTGAAGGTCTTACCTGTAACATTTACTATAAAGGATTGCTTAATTGCTAATCCGTATTTAATTACTGATGAAATTAAAGAAGTGTCATATAAACAAGTTTTAGAAAAAATGTAAACATGATAGACAGTCTGTTCATTGTGTTGTAATTACCCAGAGACAGTCAATCACCTGTATTGGTATTTAAAGTTTTTGGCAAAACCTCAATGCTTTTATCATTCATTATATTGGTGATTATTGTCTGCTGTGGAAACAGATACTAATAGAGCCACACTAATACTGTATTTTAATGGCTAAGTTCTATATTAGACCCATTTCATTTAATTCATACAACCCTCTTTAAAATAAAAACCAAATACAACCAATTATTTATTTGTTCTATTTTGTGCCCATCTTCCCCTATTCACCTGCTTTTTGCTATCTGAAGGAGCCACATGTGCTAGCTGGCAGAAACCTGTTGGATGTTGCAGGTTCCGTTTAGAAAAAAAGTGTTAAATAAAACAATAAAAGACAACATTTAACCACATTTTGATTACCTATTCTGTAGTTTCTGAAATATGACTCATTATTGTTATAAAATGAATAATATGCATTATTATTGTACTTGTAGAGTAATATAGAGTGAGGTGCTGTTAGCAAGCTAGCCTCTTAGCACTCACACTGGTTTTACTTCAAATTACCAATAAAACAAAGGCTTGAAATAGGTCACTTTACATGTGATGAATACAAAATATAACCGTCTACACCTTTAAATAATGAACACAAACGTTTTCACAATGTTCTCAGTTTTTGATGTGGCATTGTGCACCAATTTTTTGGATGGAAGTTATCAAACCAAGAGCTAATGATGTCATCACTCAGACGTAGAATAGATCAACATGAATCTCTCCAACAGCTATCGTCATCATTTTTCAGGAAAATAGCACCTGGGAGGGTTCAAAGAATCAAAAATTACAATTTTCCACTTAAGCCACCTGTAGTCAATCAGCCAAGGCGTGTTTAGAACTGTAGCCGTGAAGAAACTTTAGACAGCAGCAGAGCTGGTAGAAGACTGATCTTACATCAGATTCCTCATCATTACAACTTATACTAGATCAGCACTTTCTTCTCAAAGATGGCTGACACAGCATTCTGCTACACAAGTTCTTATTCCTTTTTTTTTTTTCAGTTCATGGTAAGTCCAACTGTCATAATTCACATCTACTACTCATGAACATCTGGATAAGAGTTTTGGTGAAATACAGAAAAGACCAGAATATTAGTGTGACTGCTGAGTTCTAGTGGTTGTTAGCAACTCACAGCTCCAAAATCAAGCAAAATTTGGACTCCACACATCTTTGCTGATCGACTACATCTGAGCGCAGATGAAAAGACAGCATGAAAAGAAACGACAGCAAAGGGAGAAACGGTACGATTGAAAGGGTGTGTGTGAGATAGGGTGGGGTTTGAGCGATCAAAGGTAAAATACACCAAAGACATCCCTCACGGCTGTTGCCTGGAAACCTGAGCTGGGACTGGATTGAGTCTGAATAAGAGAGAGATGAAGAGAGCAGCTTTACAAAGACCGGCTTAAATTTATTAACTTCCAGCTGTTTAGAAGGTTTTACTCATTGGTCATATTGGGATGACATTGAGGAAAAAGGGCAATCAAACTCGGACACACACACACAAAATTCCATATTCATAAATTCCAAAATTCCATAAAATTTTCTTCCATAAAAAAAAAGAAAAAAAAAAAAGCTCCCAAACAAGAATCAAAACCAAACAATTAGAAGAAAACTCAAACAATCCTGAATCCAGACGGTCCAACTGTGGTCATATATTTATTTCTGAGCGAAACTGCTGACGGTAGTTTGTTCCCAACGTGCAGCTTCCAGTCAGGCTATAAAACCCTGAAGAAGAGCCGGGGTCCTGCCGAGGGTCCTCGCCATCCTGTAGTGAACGAGAAGTGCTGATATTCCAAACATAATGTCCTGTAAATGTTCTGCGCTGAGAGAAAACATGCCAAGCGAAATGATCCTAAATCCAGCCAATATATCTACTAATCCCTCGTTACACAATATCAACCCATTTCCTATTATGTCTAGTGAAGACCTGCCAGCCTTAAACTTTCTACTGCACAAACATTTGCAGTCGCACATTAAACGGAATATTTTCCATCACAACACTTACTTTTACTTCTGAACATATTCAAGTTGTTTGGAGACTATAAGTCCATCAATGCTGCTGCAGGTACTCAAGTCTTCTATAGTAAAAGGCGACGATGGCATCACTGCTTTATTAGCTCAGTTTCTGTGTCTCCCACAAGTTGTTGACTATGTTTACAGACTTTAGCAGAGCTGTTTACTCTGCAACGAAATACAGCATTTATATTATATTATATATATGCAGGTAGTCCTCGACTTACGACGTTGATCCGTTCCTACGTCGTGTCGTAAACCGAATTTCGGTGTAAGTCGGAACATACGTACATTTATGTACTGTACATAAATAACATACTGTAAGCACTTATCCTATCCTAACACAGTAATTATCAAAAAACACATAAAACACGTTAATAATGCGTTACGACGTTTACGACACAAAACCACTTAAGGCGAAACAAGGCTTTATACAGTAAATGGGAGATGTGTCGTAACCACGAAACATCGTAAGCGTGCACGCACACACACACCAAAGAATTATACTATCATGGAAAAGTTGATTAATTTCCATAATTCCATTCAAAAAGTTAAACTTTTTCGTTTTCGTAGGTTTTATTTGCTGGAAGCCCAAATAATGTGCTGATAAACACTATTGTAAGTTGCTTTGGATAAAAGCGTCCACTAAATGCAATGTAATGTCAACAAATAAATACTTGAAATTATTTAAACTGTGGGCCCTGAATCTATAATCAATAAAAGTTTAACTTTTTGAGTGGAATTCTGGAAATTAATCAACTTTTCCATGTTATTCTAATTTTTTGGAATGGGTCTGTATACAAAATTTTCTACCATTGCGATTTGGTAACCGATTGACCCGCCCATTTGTTGGCTCTCCCCATCACTTGTAATGTCTCTGACTTTAGGAACACAGGCCTCCTCCGATGCATGTGAAGTTAAGCTCACCCTCTTTTCAAACTGCTGCCGATACATCACCACCAGGCAGCCAACACGCTCAGAAAAAGCACAGTTCTGGAGACAGCACGGGCAATTCTGCTCTCTCAGGCCCCGTCTGCTGATGGTAAACATTATCTGGGATTTAAACTTTTATTTGAATTTATTCTAGGGCATTTATTCTAGGGGGTAAATATTGTTTACTGAGCTGTTATGGACAAGTCTTCTATTCTAGTGATTAATAGTGTTTATTGAGGTTATTTATGGGTTAATATATCTTATAGTGCAGCCACACTATTCCTAAATCAACAACTGTACAAAAGTCTATAAACTCACTGTTAACTTGTGGGAGACACTGAAACAGAGTTAAAGTGGTGACACTGTCCTACCTCACCTCCCATCATAGAAGACCGAGTATCTGTCGGGATATTTATTATCAGGAATAGAAATAAAAGTTAGTTATAAAGTTAAAATCTGGGTGACCTTAAATTTTTGAGTGTTAGTGTAATTCATTCATCACACTCTCTGGTCCAGAGGTTTCTTTCACAGCATAATGACTTCCTAATGGAATACCATCATTCCTTTAGATACATGACTTAGGAAAAGTGCTTTTTTAAAAGATTTTAAAGAGAATACTATCATTTTAGCACATCATAATGAGTAATACAAGACGTACTGATAAGATGTATGAGCTGTCTCGTCCCGACTGTATTGCATTGCTGTGTGAGAGGTAAGGTCGTGTATAGAAAACTGGGAGTTCTTCTGAAAATCAACGTTTTAAGTGCGTGCACTTTGCGTAAATGTACAATTCCCATCTGCGCCCTCTAGAGGCAGTCCATGGAGTTGTCCGGCATGAACCCGAGCGGCGGGGCTTTGCCTGGCAGGCAGGTGGGCGGAGCCATAGAATTGGGAGCAGGGTCCACATTCTCCGAGTCCTCCATTTTGTCCGCACTCATCTCCCAGTTAATGTGGAAGCGTGTGACGCGCGGGTTTGACGCCAAGATGTTCCTCTGCAGCTAAAGATCAAGAAAGAAATCAAACATTAATACATTAAAAGGGGGCATATTTTGACCTTTTCAGTGTTTTTATACCTACATTTGCATATCGTGCGTGCCTACCAACCCATACACTGTGAAATAAGACAAGTCAGTTTTTATGCAGCTGTTCTAGGTCTGAAAACAAGTTATTCCCTTTCCTAACAGCTTAGAACTGGAACTGCGAGGCTGACGTTACTAAAAAACACTAAAACTCACCGACACACCTTTGTAGTTTATGTAACACACAAACTTTACTCAACCCTCTCAAACCTCATCCAGATGTTAATGAAGGTCTTAGACTAGTGGATGTGGTTTAAGACTCATGACTTACTATAAGCTTAAAAAATGTTTTACTTAAAAATTACCACTACACAGGTGACGTAGCTTCAAAATTACCATGTTTGCAGTTTTACCACAAAATTAGGTTATTTATTTTAATGCACTCGTAGGTAATATTTCAGAGGGGGTGGGGTGCTGGTTTTTGGACTTTCAAATGTGCCACAAACAAAAAAACTCAATCACACAGTAGAAAAATACTAGTGTTGGAGATGCCTTAGCTAGACTGATATTAGAAGACTACAGAGGAGGGATCTGAAAATATAGAGTAAGGCTAAAATGATATTTAAGGATAATAAAAAGCAATTAAAACTTCTTCAAACATCTGTGATTAAACTCTTTAGATTTTTGGTTAGTTTTAACTTTGTGTAGGGCGGCTTTCTTTCAAGCAGAGGGCTGGAGAGTTTTTCGGGACCTGGCAACCTAGAACGCACTTCTTTGAATTGCGCACTTCCGTCACTCTAGGTGTTGTTTTTTGCCGTGTTGCAAGTGATGCGAAAGACACTTTGAAATACGATTTGAGCGGTGAGACAGACTGATTTGTGCAAATCTGATTGTAATCACATTTCAAAACACCTCCAAATGTGGTTTGGGTTAGATCAGCAAAAATCAATCTAGATGCAATCCAGATAGACCAAAAATCATAACTGGACTTGCTGTCTGAACACAGCCTGTTACCTGTGAGTAATTAGGCTTGATTGGTGGATTCTCTCGTAGTTCTGGATCTGTGTATTCGTTGTTGACGTAGTATCCGATGCGGATGAATTCCTGCCCTCGATAAGTGCAGGTGATCAGGACTACAGTCACACCCACAGCATCGCTCTCAGGAATCAGAGCTGTCACTGGGGCGTCCGCCTGCAAGTTTAGAGCAAGAACAATCATAAGGAGTTTATATTCACATGATCAATCTGTTTAGTTTACTTACAGCTGCTTCATACATTCATTAGATTACTTTAAATTCCTGTTCTTTGGGGCAGATAATGTGATGGAGAAGTGGGTTTGGGACTGAAAGGTAACTGGTTCAAGCCCTAAGAACCAGCAGAAAAATCATAACAGCAATGAGTAAGAAATACATAATAATAATAATATATAAAAATGCAAAATGTGTAAGTTACATAATACTGGGCAATGAGATATGAGGTAGTATACAGCAGTAATTCTATGTAAATGTTCTGAAAGAGCCCAACGGCCTTGAAAATCTCCACTCTTTCAGCTCCGTTTACCCAGACAGTCAAAAATACATTCACCCAAGCATGTAAGGAGCTATTAATGTTATTTACTAATTTACCTCAATATGGTTGTAATCTAAATTGAGACACTATAGATAAGCAAACCAGATCATTAAAATAAAGAAGAGAGTACAATAAGTATATGCAGACCCTGAGTCTGTCCCAAATCTATGTTTCAATCAAGAACCCTCAAGGTGTTGCCCTACAGGTGTGCACACATCAACAAAATCTGGACTCTGAAGACCGCAGGGCACAGAGCAGGATTTGCAGAGCGACGCCCTCTCCCAGATGGTTGATTATCGCCAGGGCACCATCTCCATAGACTGACGTTGGTGGCCAAGGAGACTTTCCAAATGACCTGGAACATCACCCTCATTTTCACAGCCTAATATTGGAGAGTATGCCATAAGGAGCTTCCCGTTATCTCCTTCATTTCCATAAAAGAAAGAACTCAAAGAATCAATGGAGAGACAAAACTTTCAAGACAAAGAACCTCCCATCTCACCTGAAAGACAAACATGTGTCTGCCCGCAGGAACCGGTCCAACCAAGACAGAGTCCAGGGTCTGGTCGTACTCCTCGCTCTCTGCCGAGCCTACATAGATGATCTTCCACTCCAAATCTGCCCCATGACACCCACACATCAGAAAGTATAATATTGAAAAAGTTAATTGTTGTTCATCATTTAATTAATAAAGTTTAACTGTGAAATTGTATTTTCTTTACATGTAAAGTGATATTTCAAGTCTTTGTTGTTGTTTTGAAAATCAGAAATCCAAAATTATTAAAAAGAAATTTGAATATTTTGGGTAAATTACTATTCAAACAACAAAAATAGTGTATATCTATCAATCATCTATATAACATTAATATAATAAATTAAGAAAATGCTTTTATAAGTCTATTAGAAGTTTCATGGTATATATAGTAACCTATATAGAATCTATAACAGCATTCTCAATACATAAATATGGTATATATAACAGTATTGTAATAAATAAAAGTTATAAAATATCTAAAATATTACCAGAACACATTACACACACAATAAATAAAAAATAAATAAATAAATAAAATAATGAGTAATAATATTGTCATAAATCGAATTGTATGGTGCTTCATTTAGGAACCTTGACAACAACAGCAACAAGCAAACAAACATTAATCATAGGGTTTAGTAAGCATCGACGTAAAACAATAAATGATCATTCAAAGCAGCAATAAAATAAATGTCCTTCTTAACACTTTGCTTCACAATACACACTGCTTCGAATCGGACCAATCGGAAAGCAGAAACGTGACAGAACCGCCCACGACATCCAATCACGAACGCGGACGTCGGCGCGAGCGCGCGGCTCCCTCAGAATCCGCGCCAAAAGCGTAATAACAACAAACTTAGTCCGCTAACAAAAGACTAGCGTTTAAAATTAGTAAGATATCAGTTTTTTTTAAAAGGTACACATCTGTCGTTTTAATGCCAAACATCATCAGTGAGAAGGTAATACACACGAGAAACTATAGCAGAAATAACGAGCTGAAAAACAAATCTGCAGCTAGCCTAGAAATACGACTTAGCATTACAACCGACAGTCGAGAAGACTTTGAAGCGTTACCTTCAGGCAGGTCCTCCATGCACTCAAATGTGATTTCAAACTGGAAAGGGTTGCCGAAAGGACTGGGGTTATCCAGGACGGCCACATTTAACACCTGTACTTTAGCCATGATGTAAAAAAACAGACTGAAGCAGACAGGCTTTCTTTGTTGGCGCCTTTTAAGGTTACAAAACTCGTCTTAGTGTTGAGGTCAGAGAGGAAGAGCTCCAAAAGCAGTTAAAAGGCAGGTAAACTTGGTGTAGACTCGTATTAAATCGTCCACAGGTTTGTCCATTCACCGTGGAGGCATCTTGTTCCCGGCTGATGCTTATTCCTCAGCTTTTATTGGTTAAAAGTCCCAATGTTGGCTTGTGCATGCAATCAAACAATCTCTCCAAATGACAACAGCCGAGCTTTTGTGGTGGTGTCCGCTTAGACCCCTGGAAAGTGAGCTTCAGCTCAGCAAAGCCCTAAAGTCCAGTGCTGCCACCTAGTGGCGTGGCGGACGTGTTAGTCCATGAACAAGTCATACACACAGTGTCATGCACAGTCTGTGGTCTTGTACATATGGAGAGTTTAAGGAACATGTAGCCTACTAGTGTATCTCCAGAAATGACAATATTGTGCAAAAAGTGCATTTATGTTTACAATTTTATTTAAATTAACGGTAAACTCATATATTATCTCAATTACCAAGCTATTCTTTGTTTTAATGTTGATCAATTAGGCATAGCTCAGAAAATCAGAAATGCAGAATCTCATATTAGAAAATTTAATTTGGAGTTTGATTAAAATACTATTAAAACAGTATCAATGTTAAAACAACAAAGTATTGAAATATGTCACTTTATGTGTGAAGTTTTTTGAGACCATGTATATTTACTACAGACTACTGTACATGTTCCATAAAACAATATTATGTTTTTTTTTTATGGAAATAGCAGGCCTACTCCCAGCTAAAGAAGGATTGTGTTTAAAGAAGAATTAAAGAAGGAAGTCTGCTGTCCAATCTCCCCATCCCAATACCTCTACCACTGAACCAGCCTTACTCAAAACTGAAGAAAGGAGGTGAGCACCATCATTCATGTCTGTTGGCATAACTACAGGGGGTCCATAGAGATTTTCAATGATAACAATTCCATCTTCATCAATGCTTTGGCATACAAAGATTTCAATTTCTTGGTGGCACCCAATTCAAAACCCCTATATATATATATATATATATACACACACATACACATATACACTTCAGCTAATTTATTGAATCATTGAATAAGCTAAAGCACAACATTTAAATATCACTGATAATTGCAATCAGTTTAATATGTGCTTCAACAGAAAAATATATATAAAAAAGATATTCTTATATTACTAATATAATACTCATTATTAATAAATGTTTAATTATTTTACATGT
The DNA here is from genome assembly GCA_036984385.1 of Crenuchus spilurus. Classification (NCBI taxonomy): domain Eukaryota; kingdom Metazoa; phylum Chordata; class Actinopteri; order Characiformes; family Crenuchidae; genus Crenuchus; species Crenuchus spilurus. The sequence continues at coordinate 29,443 of BRDA01003065.1, forward strand.
TTGTTGTTTAGGTTAAATGCACAAGTATGTCAATACATCACTGTGACAATAAAACACTATTACAGGATCCAAAAGTAGATTTTATTACCAAATAAAAAAACACGAGAACTCTAGAAAACATCACAAAAATAAATAGTGTCACATATCAAAATAAATGCATGACACTTTTATTATTTTTGCTATGGCATTAAAGAGAAAAAAAATGTGTACAAGTAAATATGGAAAAACTCAAAATGTCTGCAAGAGAGACCTCTGGAAGTTAGAAGAGGAAACGCCATGTTTCAGGTATGTAACTCTCTCTCTCTCACACATGTACACACTCAAACCAGAAAAAAGTCATTTTTATCATCTTTATCACCTACCTTTATCAAATAAATAGCATCACAGTGTTTACCGTAATGCTAAGAACAATAAAATAAAATTTGCTATAAAAAGATACTTAATGATACTAAACTATAAACTTAAAGTTAAATTTGAATATGTTTGACATAAAAAAATAAATAAATAAAAAATCAGGAGCCCAGTTCCTGTATTTTGTTCAGTACCCCAAAATCACCAAATGAGCCTCTACTTATAGATGCATGTTTACCTGTAAAGCCAGGTGACATCAGTCGTGAAAAGTTATGATCATGCACGTTTTCTTTGACACCACCATCATCGGCCTCATACATGACGGTGATGAGTCTGCTTATAGACAGGAGGTTGAACAGGTGGTCCACTGGAGCAGCCAAAATAACCTGGAGCTGAACTCAGCCAAAACAGTGGAGATGATAGTGGATTTCAGGAGACACCCCTCAACACTGCCAGTATTCACCATCTCCGACAGAACTGTGATGACTGTGGAGTCCTGCAAGTTACTGGACACCATAATCACCAGAGACTTGAAGTGGGACAGCAACATCAGTGAGATCACCAAGCGAGCCCAGCAGAGGATGTACTTCCTGCGTCAGCTGAGGAAGTTCAACCTGCCCCAGGAGCTGATGGTGCAGTTCTACACAGCCATCACAGAATCTGTCATCACCACATCCATCACAGTGTGGGGCAGCTCAGCCACCAAACAGGACATTCACAGACTGCAGCGCATCATCAGGTCTGCTGAAAAGACTATTGGAGTTAAGCTGCCCACACTGCTGGACCTGCACAGCTCCAGAACCAGGAACCGTGCAGTGAAAATCATCTCCGACCCCTCACACCCAGGACATCACCTGTTTCAGCGCCTTCCTTCAGGACGGCGTTTGAGCCAAATGAGGGTCAGGACGACCAGGCTAAAGAAAAGTCTTCCCACATGCCATCACTCTCCTGAACAGTTGACACTATTACAATATAACACTATAGCTTCTGGTCTCTACCTCTCTGCACTTTAAAACACAACTACACACTACCTGCACTGTGACTTTGCATATAAATGCTGCAACCAGCACCTTAATATATATGAACTGTGTATAGTTTATATATGACCACTGAGTGTGTGTGTGCCTTGTTGTTAACCTCTCTGCACTATGAGCCTGTAACCAAAAGCAAATTCCTTGTATGTGTGAGAATAATACATGGCCAATAAAGCCTGATTCTGATTTTCTTTGCCACTTCCGTGAGTAGTAATCTTTAGGCTACAACGTATGTTCACAGTTAGTGACATGTCTAGAAGATCTAGGGTGACATTTTCCCCTCCTACTGTAAATGATACAGCAGTTAAATTCATGTACCTACAGATTTCCCTGTTCCTCTTTAATTGGTGTAATGGATACACTATTTATACTCTACTAATTTCCTGTTCCACCTTAATTAATGCAGCAGATACATTCAGGTAGGCTTCTGGTAGGAAATGTACAGTAAATATGCAAACTTCTGCTTGGTGATTTATGCTTTATGTTTTAGAGATTATGTAGTTTAGAGTCTTTTGTCCTCCTCGTTCCAAACGTCCAGTATGCTGGACATAATTTTTCTGCGTTTTTTAACTTAACCAGCTTTACGTTGTACCACCAACTTTTATTTGTTCATTCCCAACTCCGGCTTTCTATTGGTTGGACAAGGACGTTTAGGTTGTTTTGATAGGTTGCTGAAAAAACTCCCTAAAATGGCAACTGCAGAGAAAGACGCTCCTTGCCTCTGTGACCAAGCAAAACATACATTTTACTTAATTATCCTAAATAGAGAACTGAAATGTCTTAGTATGTATGTTATTCTAGAAGTTTAAGGATACAAAAATAATGATATTAACAATGGGAAGTTATTTGCAAAGTCTTCAATTCTGCGCGAAACATTTATGTCCAGCCATTTGGACATTTGGAGTTAAGACTACTGAATGCTGCGTTAAGCATGCTATGTATCACGAATACACATGTCTTAAAACCATTGGTATTCCTCTATATTTTTTACATTTTTAATGCTACGCTCACCTTCTCATGTCTGTTTAGGGCTGACAGTACAAGAGGTGCTTGAATTATTAGATAATAGATAAAAAAGTTAGATAATGAAATAGTAGAAATGTACTGCAAAATGTTTATATTTGTTCATATCAGGATGTAATTTTATTGTTGTCAGATTAAACCGGCAGAGTAAATACGGAGGCAGACAACCGCAGCTGAATAAAGGTAGGCGTTTTACTGAAAGGATCAAAGCAACCAAAACAATCCAGGGCAATTCCAAAGCAGATATAGAAACAGCCAGAGGTCAAAACGGAGCTAACAGGGATATCAGAGTCGAAGCAGAGAGAGTTCAGGTAAGTCAGGCAGAAAATCGAAACCAGGAAGTTAATAACACAATATGAACGGCTTGTTAGAGTCAGCGTGGGTCGGCAATAACTCGCCCAGAGCTGCATGAGAGCTGAAGTTAAATAGTCTCTCTTGGTAGTCTTCAGGTGAGCCGTGTTAGTACTCTGGGAAGTTAGATATGCGGAGCCGCTACTGATTGGCTGGCTGCTCCACGCTGTCTGCTGAATGTAGGTCAAGGCCGAGTTGCAGTTCTTAGCCAGATCCAGCAGGGGGCGTGTCAGTTGTAAAAGATGTATTACAGATTTCCACTAACAGTTAACTCAGAAAATACATTTAATTTGTATCTTGTATTGGTACCAGTGTTGGGAATAACGGCGTTAAAAATAACGGCGTTACGTAACGACATCATTTTGTCAGTAACGGGATAAAATAATTAATTACTTTTCCTG
>BRDA01003066.1:5113-18875 GCA_036984385.1 Crenuchus spilurus
TATATATATATCATGCCTTAACCTTAGACTGTGGCCTACTGATGTGAACTGAGAAAGACAAAGTATCATCTATCCAAATACCTAAATATTTATATTCTGTAACCTGATTTATTTTAGTGCCATCAAGAGTGAGAATAGTTTGATCTATCAGAGGTACAGAACCCTTCTTTCCAAACCACATAATCTTAGTCTTGGTGGTATTTATCAGAAGATTCAAGGTGAAAAAGCTTGCTGAACTTAACATGAAATGTACATGTTAAATTTTAAATGCTTTAGTTTCTGATTTTAAATGTTAAATACTTCTAGCTTTTGACCTTGGATCAGTTTTGGATTTGTTCCCTGTAACTTCCTTATCTCTGTTTCAAAAGTTATGAGCTTCAACAAGAATTTATATTGGGTGTCCAGGTAACTGTCTTATTGCAGATGTTATGCAAACAGGTATTTTTGTTTATTTTATGGCACATTTACTTTCGCTCTATTTTTTATTTAATTTTAAATTATTTTTATCAGGAGAACGTTAACACACTTTTGCCTGTGGCTCAAGTTACCTTTTGACCTCTTGTACTATTCATGGAGGTCAATTTTGACAGAATTTACAGCAGAATTTATTACAAACTATATTTAAATATATTATAGATACATTTCAAGCAAAGGGTTTTGATGTGTGTTTTTAAAATACATTTTCACATAAAGGTGTTAACTGTCATCAGAGTTGTCAAGTGGGGCATCTTGTACTGAGGTTATTTAGGGACAGCCTTGAGAAATTTTTGGGTTAATGAGAATGAGATCGTAGGCTTTTCAGGGAGGGCGCAAACTTAGTTTGAAATTCTAAAGCACCTTCTGAAGGCAGAGCTAAAAGCATTTGCCCTAATATTTGTGCTTGTCAGCAAGTCTATCATTAACCCATGACTGTAACTGCTTCTGTGTTCAATATACGTATATGATAATATATTTTGAATACACCTGTGGTGTTACATGTGTCAGTACAGTGTTTGATTTTTGATACCTACTTGTACACAAGGTGTATGGGCAGCTGTTAGCCCGTGATTAGGGAACTGTCCTTGTGACCAGAAGGTCGCTGGTTCGATCCTCTGAACTGGCAGGACTTGTATGAAGTCCTTGAGCAAGGCACCGTAACCCCAACTGTTCTTAAGATGTATTCTCATTACATCACATCTGGTTTTGTGAAGCTAACATCACAGTATTTAGAAATAAACACTCCTTATCAATAAAGTCAGAGAAGAGCTGGTATTACTATCTCTGTATTCTCAGTCATATCCTTAACATGACTTTGGCAACATGTCCATGGACCTATTTTTTACGCACCTCTGGAGTAGCAAAGTCTACTCTTCTGGGCAAAAAACATAGGCCAAATCCAAAATGGCAGTTATTAAGCAACCTTTTAGTGTAACTGACTTTGTGTTATACTGTGATGATTAAGTGTTCCCTTAATTTTTTGTCAAGCAAGTAATTTTAGTTTTCAGATATGGCACCTTGAACAATTAACTGATTGAGTACGCCTGCACATCAGTGTATTGTACCACTGCTAAACATACATTTTGCCACACCCTACAAATGTGAGTTAATTGTTCATTGTAATGGTATTTACATTTTGCTTTTTGTCGTACTTTTCTTTGTTTCTTTTGAACTAATGGGACTTTTCTCGAACTGCATTCCTTTTAAGTAATGCAAATTAAAAGCACATGAAAAATACTTGTTTGATTTGAGATTATACTGCCCTACAAAAATACTAAATAGTGTACTAAATAGTGCATGCAGTACATAGTAAATAGTGTGTGCAGTACATGATTTGAAGCATACAGAGAGATTAATTTTTGTTAAAATTTGAAAGAGAGAAAGAACATCCTTCATCACTTTGGTGCATTTTTAATTGTTAGATAATGCTGGCTCATCACCAGTATTGATTTGCTTTGGTGATCACTACTGGTTATTCTTGTAGTCAGTTTCATTTTTAATTTTACCAGTGATTTTAATACCTAGTTAGAATGTAGTTTCAGTGTGCTCTATAACAACATACATTAAAATGAGGTATTATTAGGGCTGCTATAACCACAATATTTATCTGCAGTATTGTGATGCTGTGCACTTGCGGTGTGGCACCAGAATGCAATATGTTTGACTTCCAAAAAAGGGCATAAAGCTGGTTATCCTGCACAATGTCTTTGGATATTGTATAATCATTTTGGATGTGATTTTTTTTTTTTTTTTAAGCTTTTAGTATTTTTGTGTGATTTTTAGTATTATTAAAATGTGCCCTGCTGCCCTATTTCTGTTGTGTTATCTGTCTTTGTTAGTTCTGCTGTTATCTGACACTGCACGGGGCTGAGTGATATACTGATGGTTCTTAGTTAGCGATTGTGAAGATCTTTAATTTGCTTCCCCATGAGTCATGTTGATTTTGCAATTTTTTCAAGTGTCTTTGGCTTAGGTCTAATATGTAAAAAAAAAAAAAAAACTGCCAGACTGATGTTTTCTTTTCAGAGTCATTCAGTTAAAGAAGTAACTGATCACAGATCATATATTTCAGCTGAATTTTGACAGATTACAGTATTGATATTTCCAGATGTAGTTAAAATCTTATCTGGATGCAATCCACATGCTAGTTTCTGAAACTATCAGGTGTGTAGGAGTTCTCCTGAAGACTTGTTATAATGAATATTGTACAGCTTAGTCCTTGATGATTGCCTCTAAGATGATGATTGTTTTCTTCTGCAACTACACTTTGATTCTTCTTTCTCTCTCTTGCTCTTTTTGCCCACAGAAGGTGAAGATAGGTGTGCACGGCAGAGTCTTGATTGGGGCTCTCGCGTTTCTTCATAAGCCTTAATTGCGGTTGACATTTAACAGGAGATGTCAAATTAATCCTGTTCCTGCCTGTGTATTCCCCCCGAGACCTTGATTGGCTTGGAGTGATGTGTGAAAGAAATGTGGAGATAACTGGAAGTGAGGGAGTGCAGCACATGCTTATAGACACACCATAACATGTTTGCTGCTCAGTTGTCTGCCATGGTAGCATATGTGACCCCGCCAGGGAAAACCAGGCCAAAGTCACTGGGCAACTTAGAGGCATCTTGTCAATATCGTGTCACTCACATTAGTGACAAAACTTAGCCACTCAGTATTATTGCTGTAAATGAAAGATAACAGTCTCAGATATCTATCAGAGTACATATGTTGATCAAAAAACAAAACTTAAATTCACAAAAAAAGAAAAAAACAGTTTTTGGAAAAAAAAGAATGACTTTGACCTGGTTTTCCCCAGGGGGTCACATATTTAAAAAAAAAAAAAAAAAAAAAAAAAAAAAGGTTAATTTTAGAATTTATCGAACTGTCCAATCTATTTTTAAGCCTCCAAATTGAATGGGGAAATTCAAGACTTAAGACAGACATTTAACCTTACCCCGTCTGTGGATTGTGTGTTTTTGGTATGTTCAGATCTTCTAGATACATTTTCTAATGCTGTCTAAGCATTTTCTTCACAACTGAAATATATATATATATATAATATATAATTAAAAGTCTTTAGCATCTCTAAGAATGGTCTTAAACTACTAGTCATGACTTTCAGTAGAGCAGAAATTCCAAACATCTCCAGGCTCTCACAGACATTTATGTTCTTGGTGGTATTCTCCACTTATGTCTGCTCACCCTGCACCTTCTTAATATGCATACTCAATGTTGTAGTCTCTCCCTGCGCCACCATCCGCCCCTTGATTGGGTGGTGATTATGATTACTGTTGATTGTGATGAGGACCGATTGTTGATGTTGTTTTCCCTGTTTATCTGTGTCTTCCTCTCCAGTTGACTTAAAATGCATTGGGGAGAAAGAAAGGGGGAAAGGTGTGTGTGTGTGTGTTAAGGGTGGGGCTTGAGGGAGATCAAGGGAAAAACTGACAGAATTAGCGAGATCTTCAAGCACCATACTTAAACTGATGTGTAAGACAACTGTTATGTATATATATGTGTGTGTGTGTGTGTGTGTGTGTGTATATAAATGTATGTATATCATTTGGATTTGTACAGTATAACATACTGACCACGGTCCTCCCAGTGCTGAGCTGGTCACCTCTGTCATTATGCAGTTATTAGAAACTGTTCAGCTACTGCACTGAGAGCCTGTCTGCGCAACTTATTTGGCCATATTTCATTAGGGCGAGTAGTAAACTACCAAGCTAGCTATTTAGTTTTTTGTGTTTATCTAAACTACTCCTGTGAGAGACCCTTATTGTCATTTTATGGGGATAGCGACTGTAATAATGGACAAATGTTGGCTGTTTAGCTGGCCAAACATCTTGTGCAGAAGGTCCCTCTTAAAGCAAATTTGGGGATGTTACAGTTTAGCTAACTGTATCTTGCACAAATGGTCCCCCTATAGTGACAGCAAGCTAATAGAGGCTACTTGGTGTTTAAAAAATAGCAGTACTTTGGAAACAAAAATCACTTTCTTAGTAATACAACATTTCTCAACCAACTGCTGTGGCATTTATTTCAGGAATGTAGATACATATGGGTACTAGTATGTAAATGGATTTACAGTTATTAGATTCAGGTTCAACCTGGAGTTGGTAGCACACTAGCATACTTATACAGAGATGGAAATAGGAGATAATGACATAAATATTGAGCTCTTTTCGCAATATATATATAAAAAAAACATTTAAGTTCCAGACTACCTGAGACTGTCTCTTTAAATAATCCAATACACTGACAGTATCTCTGGAACTAACTGTAAACTGGTAAAACTTTGGATGGTGAAGCAGAATGAAAACAAGGTTTGTGAATGTTGTGACAGTTTGCAAAGGCAACACTAACAACAGAAATATATATATATATATATATATATATATATATATATATATATATATATATATATTCCTTCATTGTTTTTGGACATTGGTCAACTATAATAGTTTACTGATGCACAAGTATTTTTCAAGCAGTTGTTTCATATTAGCAAAGTCTAGCATAAAATCAGTATTTCACTGTTTGTAATTGTTTTATGATGCAACCATTCAAATTCAGTTCAGTTTTTTGTCAAACTTTTTTACAGCTGATGTTTTCACAAAACAGTTTTACTAAAAGAATCCCCCATAAACCCTTCGTAATCAAGCCAGAAGTAATAGTGGCATAGAACAATCCTTAACTGCAAGAGAAAGAAACCTTGATAGGAATCAAGGCTTGAAAAGGGGAACTTGTCCTTCTCAGGCCAACACCGGATAACAACAAAAAAAAAAGATAAATGCCTGTTATGCAGAAATGAATAAAGAGGATAAGTGCACACCTAATCATTAGGCAGTGGTACTCGGATTAATCTGTGGGAATGAATTTAAATAGAATCCTGAGATTGTCTGATTGACAGAGTCAGAATTAAGTTCATGATGTGCAAGGAGTTTACACACAGTTTACACAGTTGTTAATGTTTAAATCCTAAAGTTGCCTGTCTTCAGATAAGCCTGTTTGATGCATTTTTAGACCTGTCTGATGAACAAACAGATTAAGGATGCTGCTCACCCCACCCCTTCTCAGGACAGGAGGCTGAGTGCTCACACAGACAGGAGACACACAGTAGAGCTCACCAAACAATTACCACATTTAAATCATAGTTTTATTTATCTGATTTACTGCTTTGTTCTCACTGCTGATATTTGGGGTCATTCATTCGCTAATTCGACCATGACCACCCGCTGCGCTCTCTCTCTGTCTCTCTCTATCTGTCTCTTTCTCTCTCTGCCATTAACAGCATAAAACCGACTCAAGTCACTCACAAACATTAACCAGTAATCCATAATGATTAGAGAGAAAAATGTAAATGAACTCTGACTGAAAACTGGCAAACAAAGCAGAAATGATCTTATTCATCAGCGGTTTATTCAAATTTGTACATTCCACCTTAAAAGGTTCAGGCACTGCAATCACTAATGCTAATCCTGTGTCATTTAAGGTGGAACTGAGAGTTCTGATACCGGTCCAGTCTATGAAAACTGCAACACAGCCAAAATAGCACAATAATAGCACAACATGGCCAAGCCAATACCACGGCAGCACAAAAAAATGATCAAATATACTTTCCCTCAGCTAAGGTTCCACTTGAAGATAAAAGCTGAACTGTGTAAATATAAAATGGCTGACCTGTGTGTGACCGGTGTGGTTTAAAGTCCCCTTATTGTGCAGAAACGAAAGCTTTATCCTGAACCAGTCGTTAAATTTCATGTTTTCAGACCCAGGCAGTCCACAAAGAATGTGTTCGTAGGCACTCCAGATACCAAAATATACATACAGTTTACAATAGAAATGTAAAAGTGCATGGGGAAAGATTTTTTTATATATATATTTAAAGGCACAGTCATGCTTGTGGCATTTTCAGCTCTAAAGACAAAAATGATGTTCAAATGAATGCAATGTGCTGGGATTTTTCTCTTCAAGCCAAGCCAATCCAATCAGAACTGATTAGCTACTTTGCTGCACAACTCACGTGTAATACACTTTGGTCAATGGATTATCTTATTCTTTCCCCCAGGTCAAGCAAAACCATGAACCTCTGCTCCAAATGTTTTGCAGGTAAGAGTGCCTCTGCTGTTAGTCAAATGGCTGGGAGTGTGAATTGAAAAATTACTTTTCAGTGGCATTTACCTGCATAAACAAAGGTGTGTGTGTGTGTGTGTGTGTGTGTGTGTGAGGGAGCTTGCTTCTATCTTTTTGCGGGGGCCAAATCCCCTCATTATGATCGGGACATAGGTAATATCTTGAGAAGTGGGAATGTTTTGCTCATCCCCACAAGAAAACGTGCTGTTTTTACCACAGAATAAGCTTCTGTTGGAAATGGTTAGGTGTAGGTGTAAGACTACACAGCTACAGTAGTGCACAAGTCAATGGAATGTCCCCACAAATATATTAATACTGATACTGTAAGTGTGCCCATGTGTGAAAGAGAGAGAGAAACACGCAAGGACCTTTTTCCCTCTTCACTCCTCTCAGCCTTCTACTCAGCTCTTCTACGTCTTACTTGATTTTATCCTTCTGTCTTTTCTTCGCCTTCACTCTCATCTGTAAATCAGACATCCAAAAGAAACAGCCAGACGAGGACTGCGCTTCAGAGTCTACCCCCAGTTCCAGCAATAGCCAATCAGCAGTCTTCTGTAACGAGACAAGCAGCAGCAGTAGCCAAACCCTGTCCTCCACGCCAGTCAGCTCTGAGGGGCCTTCAACAGATGCCACACCCCTCTCTGCACAGGAAGGTGAGCTGGTATAACTGTGATTTTTGGGTGATATCTTAAAGGTGCAATCAGTCATTTTTATCAACAAAACATTTTTCTTGTGAATTAACCAGTATATGCTCCAGATTATGTAGACAGGCATCTTCAAAAACACATTAATGCACAATCACTGACACATCCAGGCCACTCAGTGTCTGTAGAATTGCTGTTTCATATTCAGCAGAGAAAATTGCTGATTGCTCCTTTAATATTCCAGAGGGGGGGACAGCCTTTGGCCTGGGACACACCAAACTGATATTGAAGTACTATGGTTAGCCTAGTGCTAACCTTTCTGCATTGAACACTGGAAAACTGGCATATACATTAGGAATGGAAAATTATTTTCAAGAATTTACAGCTCTGGAAGAAACCAAGCACTTCAAATGTCCATGAATATCATCAATGACCCTTTATTTTTATTTTTTTTTGCTGGAACGTCATGTTCAGTGAAGAAACAGGTTCATTTCTGCTGACTGTCTTCAACTGTCCTGGCATACATTGCCACATCACAGATCAGTCATAGAAAACATCTTCAAAGTTTCAGACTGCTAACAATGGTTTAACTTTTTTCTTTTTTTTGCTTTCTACTCTTGTCCTTCCTGCTGGTGTGCCCCCAGAATCCTCAAGTACAGACACAGCCCGCGGCACACTATCCACTCCCACAAAACGACCCTGTGACACAGGTACACTGTCTCACTCTATCCTCTACTCTTTTAAAGTGTTTGCACATAAATGTTTTATTTAGTGGACTAGAATGTCTTTTTGAATGACACTGTTAAAGGGGCTTGACTACGGAATTAAAAATTTGCTATTTGAAATAGGTTAAACAAGTTTACCTGAACACAAAGATGTCTTGCACGCAAAGCAAGCACAAAGAAAATTAGAGTTAAGTAGTTCTATTGTTATAAATACAAGAGTTTGAATCTGGTGCAGTATACAGTAGTTTGAGGGATATGGTAATACGGTGTTAATTGATATAAGCATATTACGGCAGCTACCAAATAATTAGAAGTTCAGTATATACAGTACCAGTTTGGACACAGGGTTTTTTGTGATGTAAAAATGTTCTACATTGTAGATTAATACTAAAGTCATCTAAATTATGAATAAACACATCTGTAATTATTTAATAAACAAACAAGTAAACAAACCAGAACATGTTTATATTTGACATTCTTCACAGTAGGCACCTCTTGCTTAGATGCAGCTTTCTTTGCATTTTCTCAGTCAGCTTTATGAGGTAGTCACCTGGAATGGCTTTCAGTTAACAGCTGTGTCTTGTCAAGAGTTCATGACTTGCATTTCTTGCCTCTTAATGTGTTTGAGACATCAGTTGTGTGTCTACTTTGAAGTAAAATCTAAAACATGTTTTTAACACGTAAGTTTACTACATGATTCATTATGTGTTCACTCATAATGTTAATGACTTCATTGTTCATTTACAATGTAGGAGAAAAATTAAAACATTGAATGAGAAGGTGTATCCAGACCTTTGACTGGTACTGTATGTTCAAATATCAAATGTATCCCTCTATTCATTGCATCTTTCTCTGATTTAGTAGTTTCAAGATGTAGAAATAGTTAAATATAGCTTGGGTTAAGTAGATGTAGTTTACATAATAAAGTTGTCATGATTCCATGTTTTTGGTAGTCATTACCAATAGCAGGCAAATTTTGATTATTTTTGCTACTAATTCTGTTTCTCAGCAAACGTTGTAATTCCATTAAGCACAATGCTTTATCAGCTGTGTTATTAAAATCCACTAGCCATTCATATGCTAAATGAGTATGACTGTCCCTGACGTTTTGTCAATTAAACTTTCTTTCATTTTTCTTTCTTTGTTCTTATTTTTTAATGCACACTAATTGCCAATCTGTTTAGCACCACTGCATGTTGTCACATGATTTTTATTTTAGCCAGTGTGCCACTTGGCCCTGTTAGAAAAATAAATAATCTTTATGAGCATTGAAATATTGTCCCTGTGCATTATTTTCTGTTAATTTATTATCTTGTTATTGTAATGCCCATATTTTACATACCGACCCAAAGGCAGAAGGCTTTGTTGATGGTTTCCCAGCTAGTTTATTAGCTATGTTTAGAATATAAAGCCAGGTCTGCTGGCTTCAACTCTTCCAATAATACATACACTAAACGTTTAGGAACCCTATAGTTGTGTTATTTGCAATTAAAAGTAACAAAGTGTCTCTGTTATGTTTGTGCAGAAAGTCTATTATGGACAGCAGAGCTAAGATATACATGTGTTCAGTCCACATGGCACAAAGCAACCCTTAAACTGCATCTTTTTTGGTCATTACAATACAGACTAACCAAGAAAATGTACAGTTTGAAGAATCGCAGGCATTGTAAAACAGATATTAACATAGTAAAATTGATGTTTGTCTTTACTGTGTTCAGATAAAGAACTGTTAAGCCCAGTGATCCTCCATTCTCAACAGTGGAGAACATTGCAGTGGTAGCAATCCCATAAATCACATAACTCTAACATTAATATACAAAATATGACACCCTTTGCAGATGGAGTTTTGAACTTTAAGATATTACCTTGCTCATCAAATTGTTTTAACATGTTCTTGGTTCTTTTTTTCTCAAATAGACAGCAATTCAGACAAGAAAAAAAACAAGACAACCATACCACAGCTGAGCTACAAGGGCCTCTGTTTAGTGAGGTAGAGACAGTATGTTTTGGCTCCATCACAGTCAAGACTCAGGGCATCAGAATAAGTGCTGGTTGGTGTTGTTTAATAGTTGACAAAACAAAAGGACTATACAAACTTGAACCATTTTTGCACTCAAAGATTTATTTATTTTTAATGTCTTTCTCAATTGATGCATAGTCACAGTTATTTGGCTGGTTGTAGTGTGTGTTTTTTCTGATGTACAGGCCAGCTTGACTTGCAGCCAGTTAGGTTTGACTGTGGTACTAATTGTATCATGATAAACAGAATAACGTAATTGTCATTGCTTACGATTTGGTTTTGACTTACTGGTACTCAAACTATTGGTATTTTACTACATAGTCCACAATACTGAACCCCAGTAACAACATCATTACCAATGAGTCTGGAGAATTACTGTCTTTAAATTGCAGTACTGCTGAGTCAATATGTGGTCTTAAAATACACTGCTCAAAGAGCATTAAGAGCAGGCTGCAGGTGCTCCATCAGACCCCCACATAGATAGGTGCTATAAGACAGTATGAATAATGACTTAACAATTCTCTGTTTCTTTTCCCAGCCTCAGGTTCAGAGAGCGAGGCATCCCCAGAGAAGAGGGTGCGAGTTGGAGAGCCCTCTGAAGAGTCTCCACGAGGGTCCAAGCAAAAGAACCGCCGGCGTTGCCATCGCTGCCAAACCAAACTTGAGCTTGTACAACAGGAGCTGGGATCCTGCCGTTGTGGTTAGTATCCATATCCCAATCTCATTCTAGCACTCTTATCTTTTCCACATCCACACAAAACGTTGATCTCTTCATATCTGGCAAAATCAGAGTCTCAGTTGAATCACTATGAAATGACTGATGTGTCTGGATCTGTTTAAAAATATTTAATACTTGTTCATTATTGTTGCAATCTTTTAAATTCCAAGATTTTAGCAACAGGTAATAATAAAATATGTGGCGCGGTTACACAAAATAGCACATTCACCATAATGTTTCAGAAAATAATTGCATCATCTGGTTAAATTACAGGCCAAAATATCTTCCCATGATTATAAATGTGTTCCTATTGTTACCTAGCAATGGCAGTCATTGATTTAATAGCAGATCCTGCTGGTCTGCTAATGCACTTGGACCGATCCTTTATCAGTTCAAGTCTGAGTGGAGATAATCGCTCGGTGCTATTTCTATTAAATGACTCCTATTGTTAGTCAGGCCTCTTCAACTGCTTCTTTTATCTTCATAACGCCTTTTTATCTTCATAAGAATGTGTGTTTATGTGTATGTGTGTGCATTTGTGAAAGGCATGAGGCTGTGTACTGGAGCAGCTCCAGCTGTAGTACTGTGCAGCTCTTAATTGTGATGCTTTAATTGAGGCATGCTGAGCTTTTAATCATCACTCACTCTTGTTAAGAACACCATGTGTATTAATGAATGCATTAAATTCTTTAACGAGCCTGTCTGTGTAACAAGTCTCCCTCAGCTAAATGGATACTTCCCTCTCATCCAACAACTTTCATTCTTACTTATCTCATAGCAGTACTTCGCGTCTCAACCACTTTTTCTTATGCAACGGACATCTATGCAGAAAAACATTTTAAGGTGTTTTTACCAATCGGGATGATACCACAACGTTTTCAGAGATTCTTCCACACGCCAAAGATACATGCATATATACACAGTTTTGTGATGCAGGAGGGTACTGAAAATGCTCCCTCATTGTGATTAGCTTCAAAGTGTATGAGAATTGAAAATCAATGCACACACTTGACAGAAATTTTGCTAGATAGAAAATTGCATCTGATTTGTGATCTTTTCAGATCTGAATATTTCTTTATACTGGTTATTAATGTAAAATATAACCTCCTTAGTTCCATGACTGAACACTTCCAAAAACAAATGCTGTTATGTAATGTTCTGTGGTACGAACAAAATACATTATTTTGTATTATTTTTTTACAGGGAGGCGTATAACATTCAGTGTCCAAGTATACTGGACGGTTAGGACTTAGAAGTATGAAATGAGAAAGTTGAAGATTTTCAAGATATAGTATATCCGGTATACCAAAACCCAAAGCAAACACTTCTCTTGTGTTTCCTTTATGGACAGTTGCATGAAAATATTTCTGAATTCTTGGACCTACCTGACCTTCTGCCTGAATGACTCCTGAATGACCCCAATTTAAAAGTTGGGATGCTGTGTAAAAAGTAAATAAAGTCAGAATGCAATGATTCACAAATCTTAATTTTTTTCACAATAAAACGTAGGACACACATCCGATGTTGAAAGTGAAGAATTGTAACATTTAATGAAAATTATTAAATCATTTACAGCTTGATGGCAGCAACACATCTTAAAAAAGTTGGGACAGACCCATGTTTGCTATTGTGTAGCATCATCCCTTATTTTAAAAAGACTGTAAACATGTTCTATTCTGAAAAATACGAGTCTATGAGATGCAAATTATTGCATTATTTAGAATTGGAGTTTTATTAATTGTTTTCACATCATAAAAAAGAGCTTTATTAATTATTTAACACTTGGGACTTTTTATTGCCAATGTACATACTGTACATCATGAAATACAGGAAATGGTCAGTGTTTTTGTTGTGGTGTTGTACTGATGAAAGTCCTGTTTAGTGGAGAAAAAAATTGCTAATTGTATTGGAATGTTTAATGCAATATCTGTTACAATAATCAAAGCTCCAAATATCCAGTATACTGAAGTTTATCTGCAAATATTTATATTTACAAATAAACATTTCTTTTATTTTTTTGCAAGAGGACCCTTCTAGAAGGACATACATTTCTGAAATCAGTATGAAGTAAATTGGTAACAATGCTTTTTGTTCCAGCCAATAGAATAGAAAACTTATTTAAAAGCATACAGGGCAAGAATACCTAGAAGAAAAATGTTATGGCCGAAAGTGTTGGCACCTCTGAAAGTATTTCTCCCAGAAAATTATTGCAATTACACATGTTTTGTTATACACGTTTATTTCCTTTGTGTGTATTAGAACAACACAAAAAACAGAGGAAAAAAAGGCAAATTTGACATAATTTCACACAAAACTCCAAAAATGGGCATACAAAATTGACACCTTTTCAAAATTGAGGGTAAATAACTTTGTTTCAAGCATGTGATGCTCATTCAAACTCACCTGTGATAAGTAACAGGTGTGGGCAATTTAAAAATCACACCTGAAACCATATAAAAAGGAGAGAAGTTGACTCAGTCTTTGCATTGTGTGTCTGTGTGTGCCACACTAAGCATGGAGAACAGAAAGAGGAGAAGAGAACTGTCTGAGGACTTGAGAACCAAAATTGTGGGAAAATATCAACAATCTCAAGGTTACAAGCCCATCTCCAGAGATGTTGAAGTTCCTTTGTCCACAGTGCGCAACATAATCAAGAAGTTTACAACCCATGGCACTGTATCTAATCGCCCTGGACATGGACGGAGGAGAAATATTGCTAAAAGGTTGCAACGCAGGATAGTCCGGATGGTGGATAAGCAGCCCCAATAAAGTTCCAAAGAAATTCAAGCTGTCCTGCAGGCACAGGGTGCATCAGAGTCAACACGAACTATCCGTCAACATTTGAATGAAATGAAACGCTATGGCAGGAAACCCAGTAGGACCCCACTGCTGACACAGAGACATAAAAAAGGTAGACTGCAGTTTGCCAAAATGTATGTAAGTAAGGCAAAATGGGAAAACATCTTGTGGACAGATGAGACCAAGATAGAGGTTTTTGGTAAAGTACATCATTCTACTGTTTACCGAAAACGGAATGAGGCCTACAAAGAAA
>BRDA01003067.1:0-25821 GCA_036984385.1 Crenuchus spilurus
TCAAAAGCTGCCTTAAAGTTTTAAGTTAAATGAAATCATTCTTTCTATTTACTTCAACTCAAGACTTTAAGTTGAGTTTGGCTTTGAATTCAAATATGTATTCCTTTATTTATCAAGATATTTAACAAATTTGAGTTTTACTTTCTAAATTACAAAAGTGACATTAACAACAGTAATAAAATGAACATGAATATAAAATTAAAGACAATACAAGATAAGATTTGGAAGAATGAATCTAGGTAATTGCAATATCTAAAAACATTTTAGTTTCCATAGATAGTTCAGTGGCTTGTAACCAAAACTGAAAGCTCTCTCTCTCCTTTCTTAAACTTGTCTTCTGAAATGACCAGTAAATTGCTGCTTAATGGCCTGGTGTGATATTAAGTTTTTTATTAAAAATTAAAAATGGAACCTCACAATCAGTTCTAAAAGATATGGGTCGTTAATGAAGTGTTAATGGTTTGTGATCCCTCATGGTGCTTAGGAAAACTATAGTGGCATTATGAATTTTTGGAAAAGACAGATAAGAGAACAGTGCAGTAATCCAGTCTAAATGAATGAAAGGCTTGTACTAGTTTCTCACATTAGAAATACCTTGGAGATAATATCCAGGTCTAATATATTCATTATTCATGTGGTTTTTGAAAACGAGAGCACTAGATGCATAGATACTTGATATAATATTTTTCTTTACAGACAAAAGGCCTAAATAAACTAATATATATCTGTCCGTTGAGAATGCTTCCAATAACATCTTCCGATAATGTCTTATCTTTGTTTAATTGCATGACATTCTAATATCTCAACAAAATAAGCATCTAGTACATGTTTGGCTGTGAGAGGGATTTGCATACTGATGAGAACAACTGGTATATTTTTTATATCAGCAAAATGAAGATACAAGTAAATCATTGCAGGGCACAAAATTGAGCATGATGGTTAATTACCAAATACAACATAATTATGCTACACTGTATCAAAAAATGAGTACACCCCTCACATTTCTGCAGATATTGAAGTATATCTTTTCATGGAACGACACTTACAAAATGACACTTCGACACAATGTAAAGTAGTCTGTGTGCAGCTTATATAACAGTGTAATTTTATTCTTCCCTCAAAATGACTCAATATACAGCCATTATTGTGTAAACCACCGGCAACAAAAATAAGTA
Source organism: Crenuchus spilurus (assembly GCA_036984385.1). Taxonomy (NCBI): domain Eukaryota; kingdom Metazoa; phylum Chordata; class Actinopteri; order Characiformes; family Crenuchidae; genus Crenuchus; species Crenuchus spilurus. The sequence continues at coordinate 1,176 of BRDA01003067.1, forward strand.
CACCCCTTAGTGAAAGTTCCTGAAGTGTCAATATTTTGTGTGGCCACCATGGTTGTGTGGCCAGGTTATATGTGACATATTTTTCAGAACTGCCTTAACTCTCCTGGGCATGGAGTTTACCAGAGCTTAACAGGTGGCCACTGGAATGCTTTTTCACTCCTCCATGATGACATCACGGAGCTGGTGAATATTCGAGACTTTGCGCTCCTCCACCTTCCGCTTGAGGATGCCCCAAAGATGTTCTATTGGGTTTAGGTCTGGAGACATGCTTGGCCAGTCCATCACCTTCACCCTCAGCCTCTTCAGTAAAGCAGTGGTTGTCTTAGATGTGTGTTTGGGGTCATCATGCTGGAACACTGCCCTGCGACCCAGGTTCCGGAGGGAGGGGATCATGCTCTTCTTCATTATTTCACAGTACATATTGGAGTTCAACTTCCGAACACCTGCTGCACTCATGCAGCCCCAGATCATGGCATTCCCACCACCATGCTTGACTGTAGGCATGACACACTTATCTTTGTACTCCTCACCTGATTGCTGCCACACCCATCTGAACCATACAAATTACTGTGCGGCGTATGGTTTGAGCACTGACAGGCTGACCCCCCACCTCTTCAATCTCTGCAGCAATGCTGACAGCACTCCTGCATCTATCTTTCAAAGACAGCATTTGGATGTGACGCTGAGCACGTGCACTCAGCTGCTTTGGACGACCAACGCGAGGTCTGTTCTGAGAGTGGACCCTGCTCTTTTAAAATGCTGGATGATCTTGGCCACTTAGTTTCATGGTGTTGGCAATCTTCTTGTAGCCTTGGCCATCTTCATGTAGTGCAACAATTTGTCTTTTAAGATCCTCAGAGAGTTCTTTGCCATGAGGTGCCATGTTGGAACTTTCAGTGACCAGTATGAGAGAGTGTGAGAGCTGTACTACAAAATTGAACACACCTGCTCCCTATGCACACCTGAGACCTAGTAACACTAACAAGTCACATGACATTTTGGAGGGAAAATGACAAGCAGTGCTCAATTTGGACATTTAGGGGTGTAATCTCTTAGGGGAGTACTCACATTTGTTGCCGGTGGTTTAGATATTAATGGCTGTATATTGAGTTATTTTGAGGGAAGAATAAATTTATACTGTTATAGAAGCTGCACACAGACTACTTTTCATTGTGTCAAAGTGTCATTTTATCAGTGTTAAGATATACTTAAATATCTTATGAAAAGATATTCTTAAATATCTGCAGAAATGTGAGGGGTGTACTCACTTTTGTGATACACTGTATGTTAGTGTAGAGTAATTAAGATCTCATGGTTATATGTGTCCAAGATGGCAATAAAACCAATGAGAAATGAGAGAAAGGCCGGACAAGACTTGACAAATTATTTATCAAAACATTGATTATGTAAAAATGTTGTTTGAGTGCTAGATTTTTTAATGCTGTATGAAGCCAGAATGGAATATTTGTGTCAGTTGGTCAGTTGGTCTTATCTGTCTGTCCTTATCTGTCTATCTCTCTGTTGCTACATCTGCCTGCTATGTCCACCCATATACAGTAGATAGATAGATAGATAGATAGATAGATAGATAGATAGATAGATAGATAGATAGATAGATAGATAGATAGATAGATAGATAGATAGGTAGATAGATAGATGTCTATCAGTGGTTATATACAGGTATAAAAGCCTGAGAAGCCAAAAATGCTTTTGTGTGCTTACATGATCAAATTGTTCTTCGGATTGGTTCTGAAGATTCATATCCAAAAAGGTTCACATCCGCTGTTGTTACTGGACATTGTAACAAAATTTGAACCCTTTTAATACTTTTTTAAAGTTCTTTATATAACCATATTTAACATGATTTCATTTAAGCATGCAATTTTGTGCAAATGGTTGTATGTGCTTGTAAATGGTTTCCAAAAATCAAAATATATACTTAATTATTATTAATTCACATTAAAGTGTATTTAGCAGAAAAAGGACAAAGAAAATATTTTCTCTTAAATTAATTCTGTTGTTAAATATACACAAATTTAGAAATTGATGCTTGCAACACACACCAAAAAGTTGGAATAGAACCATGTGTAGTTAGATCACACCACTGTTTCTTTTAATTATATAGTTTAATTGTTTGGGAAATGAAGTGACTAAGTATAGCAGTTTTGCAAGCAGATTTTTTGCCCATTCTTGCTGTATACAAGATTTAAACTGTTCAATGGTCTGAGGTCACTGAGTGTCTAATTCTCCTCTTCATAATACACCATACATTTTCAACAGGAGACAGATCTGGACTGCAGGCAGGCCAGTCAAGTGCATGCACTCTATGTCCACGAAGCCCCATTGTTGTAACTCGTGCAGAATGAAGCCTGGCATTGTCCTGCTGAGCTCCTGGGAAAAGACATTGTCTTGGCGCAAAGTGATGAACTATGACCTATCATTGCTTGAAAACACTAATCCTTTGGTTGATGTTCCTTTTATACTCAATCTTTTTTTAATTGTAGGAAATGGAATTAAGTTTTCATCGAAAACACTGTAACCCTTTTCTAAGTCCTAATTTTCTGTAAAAAAAAGGCTCAAGTTGTCACACCCCCTTCTGGCCCTGTCACTTCTCCTCACTCCAGCTCGAGCATGGCTCCTCTGCAACCTGTCACTCCCTCAACCAATCAATGGCATACTCTCAGGTCACTCTCTCAGGAGTATTGATCTGGATAACCTGTCTCTCATTAACTGAGACATATATAAGTGTGCTCTAAACACATGAATTCTGCAAAGTATTGCCAACTTATTGTTGCCTAACCAAGTGTTTTGTACATTTTCTCTGGCTTGTGATCTTGGCCTTTTTGCCTGCTATTGACTACCTGTTTGCTTAGCCCTTCTCTTTTTTTTACTCTTATAATGTTTATCTATATATTATAGATTTCAGTTTTTTTTAGACATTTTTAGAAAGTGTCCCAACTTTTCTGGAACTGGGGTTTGTACATATTACTAAACATCCAATGTATTTTAAAGAATATCGTTAAAATATAAAATACTTTAAAGAAAGCAAATCTTTCTATAAGATGAGTTAGTGAGTCTATGTATCCTGGATTAAAGTAACTTTGGGTTGTCTTTATGAGTTTCCATCAGAATTAAGATGTAGCCTAGGAATTTCTATTTATTAATGCATCATAAACATTCTTATTAGCCATAAAATATTATATGCTTTAGCTTATATTTGCACAATGTAATAAATTGTGACTGTGTGATGCAATCTTCTTTTTATTATGATTTAACAGTCGAGCTTGGGACTCTTGCAGAGAAGTTCCAGTCATTCAAGATGAACAAAAGCCCAAGAAACGATTCCAGTTCATGAGATGGCTTAGTTGTAGCATTGTGGGTGGACTTGTGTTCACTTTAGCAGTATTAAGTAAGGTGGGCTATGTTATTTAATACTAAAAGAAAGATTTATGTCACTTGATACATTTTAAAATGTTAAGAATGTATGTTCACTCTAACACCTCATTGTGTTTTAGTCATCATTTCTAGTTTTGGTAACACTTGCGGGCAATTCCACTATAAATGTCCCTGCACAAAACAAATCAAGTGCTCTTCTCAGTATTGGGTGTGTGTTGGTTGGACCAAATATTCTTCTGCTGTTCAAGAGTTTATGGAAGTTCTTTTTCAAAAGTGCAGCAAAACCATCAAAGAAAACAGTCGTGTGGGTAAGTTTATTTACTACTACTGCAGCTACTATGACTACTACTATTATGACTACTACTACTAAACTGAATCCTAGATTATCTCACCAACTGACAACAGTATATGGGGGCACAGGACTGTGTGTCTCACGTTAGTTTGCAGCACAAGGGCACAGCAAGGAACAGTTTTGGCACTTTTTTATATTATTTTACATTTTATATTACTACACTTAAAGTGAAATTTCAAGTCTTTTGTTGTTTAATGTTGATCAGTATGACTTATAGCTCATGAAAATCAGAATCTCAAATTATTCAAATATTTCATTTGGAGTTTGATTAAATTACTATTCAAACAATATCAACATTAAAACTAGAATTGTTTTCTAGTATATATGTCACTTTACATGTCATAACTATAAAATATATGCCAGTTTACTATTTTAAATTCAACTGTGAACACAAATAAACTTTTCATTATATTCTAACTCTTTGAGATGCACTAGTATATGATCAAATTTGAAGTTTAGTTCCAGATGTTTTCCTCGGTTGTCTCAGCAGTTGCATTGTTGCTTTATAACTAGAAACTTGTGCTGATTAATCAAGCCAGGTGTTGGTTAATTATAAATAATGTAATATTCTATTATTATTATTCTAATATCAGTGACTTTGATCTGTAACAATGCCAGATTGGAAATTTATTTGTTTACTGGTTTATTTGTCTGTTTATTTCTAGGTGCTTAGTATTGAATCACTGGTGGCATTAGGGGAGGCCCTTCTCACAGTGGTAGCTATGCCATGTTTTGACATTGTCACTAATGTGATGATTCTAAACAGTGTGAGCATCCTGTCAGCAGTACTACAGGTGGTCGCTGAGCACCTTGCCAAGGAGAAGAAGAGGCTCATAATGTTACCATTCAGCTCCATTATTTTCAATCTTCTGGGAAACATCTTCTTTATAGTCAGCTATGTGGTGATGGAGGAAAGCAGTTATCAAGTGAAGAAATGTGTTATTCTGGCCATTGTAGGAACACTCTGCATTTCTCTGAACTGGTGGGAGAACTACAGCACACTCTTCAAAATCTCATTTCTGGAAGAGATCTCCAAAGACATAGCCAGAACCCGCAATGTGGTCTGTATTCTGTCTTCTGCGGTGAAAGTTCTCATCACTGCAGTTGTGGTTGGAGTGAGTGTTCCATTGCCTGAGTGGATCTCTCTGAAATCAATCCCCTCAAAAGTCAGCATCACAGTCTTTGGCTTGGTCGTCATCCAGATTGTATCCTCTGCAACGTGCTGCTGGTTTGTAGTGGTGGCTTGCAAGATGCATGCTCTGCGTCGATGTTTTGTTGTACCTATGTACCTGGCCTCGGTGGCTGTTGTAATCATATTTTTGAGTCCACTTGGTACTGCCAACCAACAGCCTATTGCTGAAGAAGAGAGCTTCAGTTCTATGTGGTTTACGTCATTGATGGTTGAAGTTGCAGGCACCCTGTACCATCGGCAAATTGTGTCAGAAAAAGATATTAAAGGACTGGTGATCCTGGGGCTATGTGCCTTGAACTGGTGGCTGGGCCTTATGCTGAGCACAGTTTATATCTGGTTTCTGAAGATTCAGCGCATTGAAAGGACTCAAGATCTGTTTTCAAAGAGAATGTATGAGGGTGCATTTCTGGAGCAGTCCATGCTGCTTAACATCCGTTTTGAGACCAGGAAGAAGATTAAGGAGAGACGGTGAGCATTACTACCAACTGTGAATACTCCTCCTATTATCTTTGGTGTCAAATTGACGCCATTCAATGTTTAGCGTCTTTAAATAAATTATTGACATATTTTTTTTGGTTCATATTTAAACACTTTTCCTAATTTAATGATGACTATTGGGTAAACATAAAATTAACATGATGATATGTTTTCAGTATTCTGTATACATGTTGTACACATCCATGTTCTTTGGGGTCAATTTGACCTCAGACTGTTTTAGCTGTATAAAACATGGTGGTTGTTACAAGGCTATTTAAGTAGTTAACAAACCAAAATAAAATATGTGACCTAAACTTGGTTAACAATTTTAATTATTGTCATTTTCTGGAAGTTTAAATTGTTGGGATCAAATTGACTGCAAGGACAAATGATGTTTGTAAATTTGAAGGTAATAGGAGGGTTCAATACAACTTACATATATATCAAGTTTTCATATTGTTAAGATAAAAATGTATCTTCTAAATGGGAACTTTGCATGAGAAGGCAAAGACATTCATAACTTTTATAGTAAGCTGATGTAACAAGATTTTATTAAAAGTAATTTATGGAATTGCTGCACAAAATTTAGATAATGACAGCTATGATATGACATTTCTAATTACACACACATCAGTGTGAGCACATGTACCAAACTATGATGCACTGAAATCGCATGTGATCACATGCAGTCACTCTAACGTTTAACACAACAATGTCTGATGACACAAAATATATATAATTTAATTAAACATCATGATGTAAGAAAATTGCATATAAAACTAGAACATTTATTTCCTGGAGAAAAATCCTGAATTATTGTGCAGCCAAACTGGTTCCCGCTTCCAGACACTTGCTAGGCTACATGGTCAATAAGGCACTACTGTTTATGCTAGGTGGTAACTATGGTGTTCTTATGTGGTTGCTATGGTATTACATGTCATATCCATGGTGTAGCTAGCTGGTTGCTATGGTATTAATATGTTATACCAGATTGTTGCTATGAAGTTGTTCAGTGGTTGGTATGGTATCCCAGGTGGTTACTATGAAGTTGCTAATTGGTTGCTTTGGTATCTTGTTTGGGTGCACTGGTGTTGCTTGTTGGTTGCTAAGAGGTTGCCATGTGGTTGCGTTGGTAACCAAGGTGGTTGCTGTGGTATTGCTTGGTGGCATGACATCTAAGTAGATGCCCTGGTGTTGCTTGGTGGTTACTATGGTATCTCAGGTAATTGCTATGCAGTTGCCTAGAGGTTGCTAAATGGTTGCGTTGGTATCTCATGTGGTTGCTATGGTGTTGCTTTGTGGTGTGGAATCCATGGTGGTTGTTATGGTGTTGATTGTTTGGTTCCTCTGGTACCCCAAGTGGTTATTATAAAGTTGCTAAGTGGTTGCTTTGTTAACTCAGGTGGTTGTTATGAAATTGCTAATTGGCTGATCTCAGGTGGTTGTTATGGTGTTGCTTTGTGGTATGATATCCAAGGTGGTTGTAAAATTGTTGCTTGGTGGTTGCTCTAGTATCCTAGATGGTTGCTATGAATTTGCTAAGTGATTGCTAAATGGTTGCTTTGGTATCTCAGGTGGTTGATATGAAGTTGCTAAGTGGTTGCTATGGTATCCCAGGTGGTTAATATGAATTTGTTAAATGGTTGCTTTGGCAACCCAAGTGGTTGATATAGTGTTGCTTGATAGTTACTATGGTATCTCAAGTGGTTGCTACAAAGTTGCTAAGAATTTGCTAAATTGTTTTCATGTCAGGTAGTTGCTATGAAGTTGCTACATGTTTACTAAGTGGTTACTACAATAGCCTAAGTGGTTATGGTGTTGTGGTTGGCTGTTTGGTTGGGTGGGTCATTGGTTGGTTGGTTGAGTAGTTGGTTGGTTGGTTGATTTTAGTGACTGGGTGGTAGGTTGATTGGTTGAATGATTTGTTGGTTGGTTGGTTGGTTGGTTGAGTAGGTGGATGATTGGTTTTAGTGGTTTGGTGGGTGTGCTTATGCACTGTTACATTTGAAGGGTGCAAAAACCATTCCACACAGTAAATCTGCCAGTGTTAAATCAACACTATTAGAGTTAAATTAACACTGGGAGTGTTACATTTTCACACCCTCAGTGTTAATTTAACTCTTATAGTGTTGATTTAACACTGGCATATTTACTGTGCACTTATTTCATTTATCTTGGAAAAAAGTCCACAGAAACTGTGCGTCCAAATAAAAAAACCCCAATACAATCCAGCACCTTCACAATCAGACCAAACCATCCAGAAGTTGGACTAATATCTTGAAAACTGTGGGATGAGCTGTGCAGCAAAAATAATAATAAGAATATAAATTGGGTTATATTACAGGTTAATTACTCAACATAGTATGGAATGCAAAAAGAATGTGCAAATTATGACTATATTCTTATCATTTCACTCCACAGATCAAATGAAATTGTAACTGTCTACCTATGTGCAACAATGTGGCATGAGACATATGATGAAATGATGAAAATAATCATCTCTATGTTCAGGTAACTACTAAATATATGAGCATGTATGAGATCCCATATTCACTCAAATAACAGCATCATCTTTTGTTGACCAGGCTTGACAAATATCGGCCAAAAATAAGCAAGCAAATTGATGCCATCTTTGAATTCCACATTTACTTTGATGATGCCTTCAAAGACTCAGATAATGGCAAAGCACGACATGTAAACAAATATGCTGAGATCCTGGTTGAAGTTATCAGAGAAGTGTTCATGTAAGCACTGCTGTATGACTTCTCAGCCATTCGTTATAGGGAAGCTACAAAAATGATGATCAAATAATAAAATATTTTTATTCCAGCATTTTTTCCCAGGATGATCCATGTATCTTCAAGAAGAAGTCTTGTCTCCCTCAGCAGAATATCATCAGCACTCCATACGGAGGCCGTCTGCAGTACACACTTCCTAAAGGCAATGTTATGATGGTTCACCTCAAGGACAAACAGCTGATTCGCCACAAAAAGAGATGGTCCCAGGTAAGTAAATAAACAGTTAAACAAGCTATAATTAATTCCCTGATGTCAACGGCATATGGTACATTAATGTTCCTTTTAACAGATCATGTACTTATACTACCTGCTTGGCTGGAGACTCAACAGAAAGTACTTTAAGATGTTTGAGGAGGGTGGGGATGTGAACACACTGAGGGAGAAACTGAAGGTCAGTGGGATAACAGGGACAATTATTCACAGCAAAGAATTCTCATTCAGATAATCTTAAGCTTAAAAATGCACTGACCACAGCATTGCCAAAAACTACATTTGGCTGAGCTTCTTTAATGCATTTAAGATCATATTTCAGGCACAACTGACTTAATTTACTGCTTACATCAGATCTAGATGACCAGACAAATAACATTTGGTATCTTGTTTAGTTTTGCATTGACATTATGATGAAATTACACAGGATAAGAAGTCAAATATCCTGCACTTAATAATTGGGGTTACACATAGGTCTCAGTACATTTCAATTCAGCCACGTTACATCTCTACACTGCCTCTCAAACTCTTCACAATGTTTTGCTAAATTAACCTCCTAAGACCCGAACATGGCATGCATTCTTTATTTCTCTTTGCTATTTGGGCTGATTGGCACCTGATTAGTGTAAAAACATAGAATTATCTTTTTACATGATGATTTCTGAGGTGGAAGTATAATGGCCTCATAAAAGGACACCAGGCAAAATTTAGTTTTGTGGTCTAAAAACTCCACATATGTGGACATGCCAGGTCCTAGGAGGTTAAACCCACAACCTCTGGAAGTCTGGCCTCCTAGTCCCACCCCTCTTCAAGCTCACTTAACAGACCTATGAATTAGTCTTTAAACTTTAGATCCACTTCATCTCCTAGGTGACTAAAGCCATACCTAACCCCACTGGCACAGTTAATGCATACTCAAAGGTACTAGTTCTATGTGAACTTTACACACTACACTAACATTACTACAGACATAGGCTAATAACTACCTATATTTACATACTATGCTACACCTAAGCATTCACCCAACCTATACCTTTCTTATCTACTTATTACACCTTTTAGCTACTTGACAATTCCTTCGAACTGCCCTTAGCATGTGGCTTCTAAATTCAAATTCAACCAGTAATGATGTGGCAGATTTCACTGCAAATCAAATCCCCTGACACCTATACTGGCTTAAAATATGTTTTATTTTTTTCTTAAATGACTCAAGAGACTTAATGGAGATTCTTCTACAATTTCCTAAAGTACAAAACATGAGACAAAATAAGATATCAGATTCTTCTGGCTCATGAGCTGGCTCATAATCAGTCACGGCATCAGACTAAGAGAATACTTTCAGTTCTAGATAAGAAATTGGATTCATATTGACATTCCGGCTTATTATTACCTGAGCAAACAAAAGCACAATGCGAGACTGTATTGAGCTCTCTAGTAAAGCTCAAGAGACATGTGAGATTACAGAGGTCTTTATCCTAAGCTAAAGTCCCATTTGTTTCCATTTAATCTCATTGTTTCTAGGAGAAACTACTGGGTAACATAGTTAGCAAATAATGGATCCTAGCCAATGCAGTTCCTGACACAGTATGACATACTGTTACCTAAAATGTAGTATTTGTATGTTTGTATAGCTAAAAGTAGAAGCACCAACCATCTTGAAGCCTGAATTGTGATGTTTGTGCATTTGTATAGTTAACTATGTCATACAATGCCATTGTTAGTGCCATCATTTCAGTGTTAGTATTATATATTCATTGCAAAACTAAAGAAGCAGATACCAAACACAGTGTCGCAGACTGATTAGCTACATTTGTAGTAAGAGGGAATGTGTGGTAGGTTTTTGAACAGACTAATGTTCTAAGGAGAATGAGTAAAACCTCTGAAATTCTTCAGAGAGAGAAGAAGAACACATACATTCTGGCTTTGGATGGAGACACAGACTTTCAGCCCTCTGCTGTGATGTTACTGATAGACAGGCTGAGGCTCTATCCAGAGGTGGGTGCTGCATGTGGTAGGATTCACCCCACCGGCACAGGTAGGACTAGCTATATGCACAGCTTCTTTTGCAAATTTACATTTTTATCTCCAACCTAAATAGCCGTATATTCTGTAAACCCATATTAATCAAATATGTTCAGGTCCAAATTAAAGATGAGTAAATGTTTCACAGTAACTGTTACTGTGCATGAAACAGACTGAACTGATAAACTAACTGACATTTTCCTGCCTGTTACAACTGTGTACTTAAAGGGCCTATGGTGTGGTATCAGAAGTTTGAGTATGCAGTAGGTCACTGGTTGCAGAAAACAGCAGAACATGTGTTTGGCTGTGTGCTCTGCAGCCCTGGTTGCTTTAGTCTCTTCAGAGGAGCTGCCCTCATGGATGACAATGTTATGAAGAGGTACACCACCAAAGCAACGGAGGCTAGCCACTATGTACAGTATGATCAAGGTATTGACTGTGAATATCTGTTGAAATAATCTTAAATACTGTTAAATATAGTGCTTTCTAGACACGAAAAGTGCTTTGACATTAAAGACTCACCTCAACCACTACCAGTGTGCAGCATCGACCTGGGTGCTCCAAAACTCTCACCACACATCAGCGATTAGAGAGAGCAGATGGGGTGTGTCTGAAATTGAATCACATTTACCATTTAGGGTGTCAATTCTCAGTGAACTATGTGATTCACTATATAGCATACTATATTGTTACACACAATTTCACATAAATATAGTGTATAACCAATGTACACTACTTACAGGCTAACATACCACAATGCATAGCGGTTTCCTCACTCAACAAAGGTGATGGAATCCACCAGAGTGAATATTGTGTATAAATGTATGCATCCATCCATCTATCCGTCATCTTTTCTCCTCAATTCTGATCAATGTTGCGGTTAGTTGCCTACCATCTCACCGGGCACAGGGCAGGGCAATACAGACTATCCTAGCCAATCCATCACTGGGCACACACACACACACACACACATACACATAAAATTTAGAGTACCCAGTACACCTAACCTCCATGTTTTTGAGCGGAAACCGGAGACCCTGGAGAAAACCCATGCAGAACCCAAGACCTCAGCTCTGAGAAGCAAGTGTGCTAACCACCAAGCTACCAGGCTACCCTAAATGTATTATATTATTATATAATTGTTAATATAATTTTTGGTATTTCACTCATTAAGATTAAGATTCACCAATTTGACAATGTGATTTTTTACACAATGGAATTTGACCTCTGCATTTAACCCATTTGTGCAGTGAAACACACACACACACACACACACACACACACGTGAACACATTAGGCTGTGAGAATTTGTGCCCGAAGCAGTGGGCAGCCCTTATCCACTGGCACCCGGTGAGCAGTTAGGGGGTTAAGTGCCTTGCTCAAAGGCACTTCAGTCATGTTCTGTCTGGGGATCGAACTGGCAACCTTCCGGTCACAAGAACAGATCTTTACCACTAGGCCATGGCTGTCCCCATAATTTAATTGATAAAATGGAAACATGGAAGAAACTATAGAATCTAATATTATCAGACTTGTATTTATAGACACAACAAACTACATTGTTTGTCAATACATGGAAAATATACCTAAAATGTGTTAGAAGATATATTTTTGTGTTGCTAATAGCCTCCACTGTTGATGCTCTGGATTGTTTATTTGACAAAAGGTAAAAATACAAACCAGATTCCAAAAAAGTTGGGACACTAAACAAATTGTGAATAAAAACTGAATACAATGATGTGGAGATGGCAAATGTCAATATCTTATTCCTAGTAGAACATAGATGACAGATCAAAAGTTTAATCTGAGTAAATGTAACATTTTAAAGGAGAAATATGTTGATTCCAAATTTTACAGTGTCAACAAATCCCAAAAAAGTTGGGACAAGTAGCAATAAGTGGCTGGAAAAAGGAAATTGAGAAAAAAAAAATGAACAGCTGGAAGACCAATTAACACTAATTAGGTCAATTGACAACATGATTGGGTATAAAAAGAGCTTCTCAGAGTGTCAGTGTCTCTCGGAAGCCAAGATGGTAAGAGGATCACCAAATCCACCATTGTTGCGCAGAAAGATAGTGCAGCAATACCAGAATGGTGTTACTCAGCGTAAAATAGCAAAGACTTTTAAGTTATCATCATCAACCGTGCATAACATCATCAAAAGATTCAGAGAATCTGGAACAATCGCTGTGCGTAAGGGTCAAGGCCGTAAAACTCCAGTGGATGCTCGTGATCTCCTGGCCCTTAAACGTCACTGCACCTCAAACAGGAATGCCACTGTCAAGGAAATAACAGAATGGGCTCAGGAATACTTCCAGAAAGCATTGCCAGTGAACACAATCCACCGTGCCATCCTCTGTTGCCAGCTGAAACTCTACAGTGCAAAGAGGAAGCCATTTCTAAGCAAGCTCCACAAGCTCAGACGTTTGCACTGGGCCAGGGGTCTTTTAAAATGGAGTGTGGCAAAATGGAAGACTGTTCTGTGGTCAGATGAGTCACGATTTGAAGTTCTTTATGGAACACTGGGAACATGTCATCTGGACCAGAGAGGACAAGGATAACCCAAGTTGTTATCAATTCTCCATTAAGAAGACTGCATCACTGATGGTATGGGGTTGCATGAGTGCTTTTGGCATGGGCAGCTTGCATGACTGGAAAGGCACCATTAATGCAGAGAACTATGTTCAGGTTCCAGAACAACATATGCTCCCATCTAGACGTCATCTCTTTCAGGGAAGACCCTTCATTTTTCAACAAGATAGTGCCAGACCACATTCTGCAGCAATCACAACATCATGGCTACGTAGGAGAAGGATCCAGGTACTGAAATGGCCAGCCTGCAGTCCAGATCTTTCACCTATAGAGAACATTTGGCGCATCATAAAGAGGAAGGTGCGACAAAGAAGGCCCAAGACGATTGAACAGTTAGAGGCCTGTATTAGACATGAATGGGAGAGCATTCCTATTTCTAAACTTGAGAAACTGGTCTCCTCTGTCCCCAGACGTCTGTTGAGTGTTGTAAGAAGAAGGGGGGATGCCACACAGTGGTAAAAATGGCCTTGTCCCAACTTTTTTGGGATTTGTTGATGCCATGAAATTTTGAAACAACATATTTTTCCCTTAAAATGATACATTCTCTCAGTTTAAACTTTTGACCTGTGATTTGTGTTCTATTCTGAATAAAATATTAGATGTTGGCACCTCCACATCATTGCATTCAGTTTTTATTCACAATTTGTATAGTGTCCCAACTTTTTTGGAATCCGGTTTGTATGTATTTCAGGTGTAAATAAGTGTCATCTGAATTCCCTCTCTTGTCTCCCTCACTGCTACCCTTTATACTGTTCTATGTAGAACACTCTAAATAGGGATCAGTGAAGGAGTAAACAAGTGGAAAATTTCAGACACTCCCAGGGTGTTCTTATGAAGATGGGGGTGATTAGGGACCAGGGATCTTTTCTGGCTTGGTTTTACATCACATTGCCGTTTACAGTGTCCATGTCACTACACTGGGACATTGGGATCAACATATAACAAAGAAATAGTGAACAAAGGAACATACAAGCTTTACTTGGAGGTATCCCATCTCAGTACTAACTAGACCCAAACCTGGTTAACTTTAGTGGATTTACATGTTATGTTGTACAGGTGCTATGGCAGATTATTATTATTATTATTATTATTATTATTATTATTATTATTATTATTATTATTATTATTATTATTATTATTTTATTTGTAAGGGCCTTTCATGATACCCAAGAACACTGTACAGTACTACAGCCACTAAACACACAACATTAAAAACAAATAATCACAGTCACATGTAAGAGGGAAGCAGATAAAAAATGATAAACCAAACTTTCAAAAATACATCCATAACACACCCAGTCCATCATCTAAGTCTGAGGAAACATAGTCTGAAAGAAATAGGTGAAATCAGCTGAAATCAACCTCTGAGGGTAAACACTCAAGAACATCACTTACTGTATAGCAGGACATGTTTTGTAGCCACAAATGCATAATAATATATCATGGGCTAAAATATAAATAGGACCTTTGAACCTTTCCACCAATCAAAAACTGGTGAGTAGTCTTTCATTGTAATGGACCTGTGAGGGTCCAAATGTTTTGTTTTAATATAATAACAATAAAAAAGTTCTGGTTAATCAATAGGCCCTAGAATAACCTGGGCATTAATCCACCTTTGCCAATAGACTAAGGTACAGCTTAGAACTGCTGATAAAATATTGTTATATTGTACATGTCTAACATTGATTGCAGGAGAGGATCGCTGGCTCTGCACTCTTTTACTACAGCAGGGTTGGCGGGTGGAGTACAATGCTGCCTCAGATGCCTACACTAATGCCCCACAAGACTTTAAAGAGTTCTACAATCAGCGGCGGCGCTGGGGACCTTCCACAATGGCCAACACCATTGACCTTCTGGGCTCAGGAGGTTTGACCTCTCAAAGGAACAGGTCCATCTCCAAACCCTACATTATGTACCAGGTCATCAGCATGTGCGCCTCCATCCTCGGCCCTGCTACCATCTGCCTGATGATAGCAGGTGAAATGTTTTACTATTTATTTGGCCATTTCTAAAGGAATAGCCTTAACATTTCGGGTCATTGACTGTTTCTTGGCCTATAAGACTTACATTTATAGTTTGCACTCAACTTTGAAACAATATGTTGTACACAACAATATTTTTTAACATATTTTTCTAATTTTCAGGAATTATTTAGTTCAATTTAATTAAAACTATAACATTTGCATCTCTTGCAGGAAGCTTTACTTTTATTGTGAATATGGAACAAAAGATGGCTCTTATTGTAGCCACAGTTCCACCCACAATCTACCTCATACTGTGCTTCAAGCTGAACTCTGACACACAGATCCAGATAGCAGCAGTCATGAGCATTCTATATGCATTTCTCATGACTGGAACTATTCTCTCCATCATCGGTACGTTTTTTAAATCAATTTGTACTCATTTCTGTTTGCCTAAATCGTTATTTTATGCTTCACACACTCTAGAAACGGGCTGTTTTTTCTACCCAAATGCTGGGTTGAGATTGGTTTTCTCTTTTTGGGCTATTTGTACAGTGCTGCATAGTTTTTACTAGCTCAGCTGCTGGGTTCAGGGGCATCGTAGTGGGTTGAAAAGTGGGACTGAGCTATGAGAGCCTCAAGTGGGGGGAGGGCCCTTGAGAAGTCTGAAATTTTATTTTCCTTTAAATATTAAAGGAAATAATATTTTATAATGGGGGGGGGGGGGGCTGGGCATTGCTTGTGCATAAGGCCTAGAATTTGGTCCTATGCCTCTGGTTATCTACAGTATCAAACAATTTATATGTTTTCAGAATAAATCAACAGTATCTGAAAAAACTGATAAATGTGAATAAAAATTATTAGCAATAAGTCAACACTCGTAAAATCTGAGGTTTTACTACTTCTATTAAGTGGAACCAATAAAATTGGGCTTTATTTCTGTAAACTGTATTGTTAAGCTGTAATATGGGGCTGAAATAATTATCCAATGGTAATTTATTTATCATGTTTGTTTCCACAAAAATAAATAAAAGAATAGTCATCTGTAATATAAAAACAAACAATAAATGTCAGACAGAATCCTAAGGAAAAGAGTGAAAAACAACCCATCATCTTATTGGGTTATTTAAATAAACCAGCATTGCCAGCTCAGTTTAACCCAACATGTTTTCTGTTGTCTAATGATTCAGTGCTGGGTCACAGGTCATATTGGTTTGTTTTTCACCCAAGAGTTGTTAGAGTTCAGAAAATATTTAAATAATTTTCTAACATTGCTAACATACATCTCAATAGTCACCTAAATGCCCCAGTTGTTTCCAGCAAAACACATCAGCAAAACATCTGTTAACCTAAGCTGTAAAATATATGCTAAATATTAAATCTGCTATCTGACAAATAGAAAGTGATCTGTAATCAATTTGAGATGTACCATCATGAATTTGGTCTTCTACCAGCACTGCTGCAGTCTGTGAATGTCTTATTTTTATTAATGTTTATAGTTGATGGTAAATTCTGCTGTGTACTAAACAACATTGACTTGAAACATTTAAGATCTGGATGCAGTATCACTGTGCTGTAATGACATTTTGATGATTGGTGTATTTTCACTAGATTACATACTTGTAGTTAACCACTGAATTATTGTTTATGTGTAATGATTCATGGACCCAGTTTTAACCTAAAGGAGCAGCATTTGAACTCCACTCAGCTTGGCAGTTTGACTTAATCTAGAGTAAATAGAAATTTGAGTCAATAAGATTTCTGGGTGAAACATTCCTTCCTCCAATAGAATGCTATTAATTGTTTACAAATCCAAATAATTAAACAATGAAGAGATTTTGTTGATGTTAAGTTAGTCTTTCTTTACAAACTCATGGAATTGTTAACAGTGGTGAATCAAAAGACATTTGATGCCATTTAAAGTGACCTTGCATAAAAAATATTTAATGAATTGGTTACTTATTCTTTTAATACCAAATTAAATTGAAATGGTAACTAAAATATGCTTTAATGCCTAATTAATAATTAGATATTGCTAATTAGTTTAGATTTTAGATAGGTTAGATAGTTAGATAGGTTTTAGCCTATAATATATTTTAAAATTACATTAATGGTGACAAGGTCATTAACAGGTTCCTCACACTACTATATCTCATTTTCAATCATGATTAAATCATGATCAATCATGAAAAAAAATAAGATTAATTTATCATTTAATTCAGACATTTATTCAAAAAGGAGTGAGAATGTTGAATGAAATGTCATATTACACTACTGGAATTTTTTTGCTATGTTGACTTGACCTTTTTAAGTTTTGAAACTGCACAGCTGATCTGCAGCTGACCTCAACTTTAACATTTTTCTCTTAGGTGACATAGTGAAAGAGCAGACATTTATGACCCCAAGTGGTCTGTTCCTCATTAGCATGACTCTACTGTACGTCATTACAGCAGCTCTACACCCTCAGGAGTTCTCCTTGGTCTTCTATGGAGTCTTATACTTCCTCTGCATTCCCAGTGGCTATCTCCTGCTGTCCATATACTCCATTGTTAATATGAACAATGTCACATGGGGGACCCGAGAGACCAGTGCCAAAGCTAAGACTAGAACAGTGAGCGCCATCAAGAGGCAAGTCATGCAGGCAACATGTAAGTGCCCATGTTGGAATAATACTGACAACAGATCTGTGAGTGAGAATGAACCATTGTTAGAATCGATTGTGTCTGAGGAGGAAGCCCACATGGATTCTGAAGAGACCAGAAGGTAAGGATCTTCTAATATTGATAGTAATGGTGATTTTTAGAGAATAACTTTAAATCCACTTACAATTTGACTTGTACCGTCAAAGTTTATAGTCTGCAGTTAGAATTTCAGGCAGCATGCTGCTCTGTGTCCATCAGTGCTATGTTGACCATCTTCTTTTCACTCCAGTTCACAAGAAAGTCTCCCACTACAAAGTCCTAAAAGTGAGTTTTATGCCTGATTCCTTTGTTGTCTGTATCAGCATATCCAGTTCATTCAATACAAGAATGGCTCTGTAGTGAATTATGGCTGATAATATTCTTTTTTATTACTGTTTCATATTTATCTGTTATCTAAAGGCTGGATCGAAGATCTGCAAGTGAAATCTTATGACTTTCCATTACACAAGGCCACACTCCCAGAGGTGGGACTTTAAAAATATTTAAATATGACATGTTTTCAAATAATATGCCCCATTTTAACTTTGCTCTCATTTTTAGGAAGAAAACGAATTTTGGAAAGAACTCCAGACACGGTATTTAGAGCCTCTTAAAGAGAATAAAGAACAGCAGGAAAAAATGGCAAAGGACCTTAAAGACCTCAGAAACAAAGTGAGTCTGAATGGAGTGAATGTAACTCATTAATTCTCCAGAAAGTAGAATATCATAAAGTGAATTTGTGTTAATTGAATTCAAAAAGGTAAGCTGTCATATTTCATATTCATTACATGTGAAGTGGCATTTCAAACCTTTTTTAATGTTGGCACTGTTTGAATAACCTGAAATATCACATTTACAATCAAATGATGAACTAATTTAAATTTTTTGACATGCACTAGTATAACCTTATACACAGTCATATCAGAATATTATGACCACATACCTAAATGTGAATAATCACCCTTTGCTCGGATGTCATGTAAGACGTGGTATGGACTGTATTAAGTAACTGAAGGCATCCGTGGCATGTTCATTGCTCTCTATCACTAACATGAGCTGTCCTCCCCCTCTGGCATCACCCATGGGGTGCCACTCATATGCTGTTGGGAGGCACTCAATGTATGAGAAGTCCATTCTCAATACACCTTCACTAATCTGGGCCTAGGACATCACATGACTTTAGCATTTTCTGAGATGCTACCACCTTTCACCCGGTACCCTATTATCATGCCATTTGAGATATTGTTCAGATTGCATCCTTTACATATGATGATTGTTTTGCACTCTGCTACATCTGACTGGTGTGCTCACTTATTTATACAGCAAACCTTGTCATATTGCATCTGTGATATCCTGCAGTTCACTCCAAACCAGTGATGGTCCTGATATTCTTATATGACCATGTAAATGACTCAAATGTACATTTAGTATTAAAACAATGAGTTGCTGTATATTTGTATAATTAATTGTTACAGTGGATACTGAAAGAGGTATTTTCTAACACAGGTAACATTTGGCTTTTTCATCTTCAATGCTATTTGGTTGGTGGCCACCTTATTCCTTGAAACCATTGGAAGTGCAGTCAGTCTTTCGATTCCAAAAATATATCCGAATGGGACGTTTGCAGCAGGACAATCATTTTTTGTTGATCCAATATCACTGATGTTTCTCCTAAGTTTTGCTTTACTGTTATTTATGCAATTTTTCGCAATGCTTTACCACAGGTAAGTAAACATTGTTTAAACTATGATTGTACTAGGACAATGTTATTCCCACAGAATGAGACTATTTTTCTATTTTTGTTCATTTTTTTAGAATCTATACATTAATCCATTTTGTGGCGTACATAGACACAGAGACTAAAGCTGTCAAAAATCAGTCATATGTGGACAGTCTTGAATGTGACCAAAAGGTATTCTTTCATTTTAACAGTGTTCAAAAGATTACACATTGGTGGGGAGTTTATTTGTAATATTATCTTTTTTCTATAGGCTTCTGAAGATTTGGAAGTCAACCCCCAGCATGGAAAAAAGCTTGAAACTTCTTTATGTATACAGAACCCATCTGTTGTAGAAGATACTGCAAAAGTCTGAAACAATACTCATGTGCTAATGGTGGAGGGCTCAGTTGCTTTTGAACTTTTTATTTTTAAAAAGAAGCACTTAAAAGATTAGAAATATCAATATCAATTGGTCTGGTGGTTAAGGATCTGGTCTTGTGACCAGAAGTTTGCTGGTTCCATCCCTGGGCAGGTCATGACTGAAGTTCCCTTGAGCAGCCCCCAACTACTACCTGGGCACCGTAGATAGGGCTGCCCACTGCTTCGGGCACACAACCTAGTATGTTCACTAGTGTGTGTGTTTCACTGCAGGAATGGGTTAATTGCAGAAATCAAATTCTGTTGTGTGCAAATCACATTGGCAAAAAAAGTAAATTAAATCAATGAAATGCATTATACTTAGAAGAACAGTATTTATTTAAATCAGTAACACACAGTACTGCTTTACTGAGTGTCTTCAGTATTTTTGTCTCTTCTGGCTGTTAAAATACTTCACTGTTAACATAAAACTACTGAAAGACACAAATACTTAAAATAAAAGTAAAAAGAATACAAAGCGGGCTTTTTACCTCAAACACCAAATCCTATCTAGTATACTTAGAGAAAATTATACAAGAAATTGTACAATATTTACATGTTTTGAATAAAGTAGTAACCTAACTCATAAGTCTTAACTGTCTAAACAGCATAACGTTAGATAGGTTTGAATTTAGGACAGTACTATTACAGGATAACATTTCCTAAACATCTTATCTCCACATAGGAAGTTCTATAACAGAATCTTAACTTGACAATAAAATTCTAAACAGTCCTAACTCCACTGGTGTCCTAGTCTCTCTTTTAAGCTTCTGCGCTGTTATTCTTGGCAAAACATGGGGGACTAGCACAGTGGTTAGTAAGTGAAAGTAGTCTAACTGGCCATTGCAACTCCCTGTTACACTGGTTCATTCTGGTATGTGGTTTTATTTTTCCATTTTTTACCGTGGTAGCTACTGTATCTATTATTTACATTCCTCCCGTGATGATTCGATTAGATGTTAACAATTCAACTGTGCAGGAGTTCTTGATTGCAACAGACATGACCATTGTTAGAATAGTTCCAGTCTTAAAATCTGATTGGCTGAGTGGCCTTGGAAACTGTTGTAAAATACTCAATATATGCACACCTATGACCACCTCACAACAAATGAATTCTGAATTCTGTTCAATGAAAATCATCAAGGACACCCTTACATTTGATAAAATCACTGTAGCATGGCATGTCATACATTGTCCATCAAAAATGTAAATATTGTAAAACTCAAAAAATGTAAACAATATTTTTTTTGTCCTACTGTTGATCAGTGTGTGTCTTATAGCTCGTGGCAATCAGAAATCCAGTATCTTCAATCAAATCAAATATTTAAATAATAATAAAATATCAAGTATTTTATTTTGAGTAAATTACTTTTGAAACTGTATCAACATTAAACAAAAATGTCACTTTATATGTAATGAATATAAAATACTGTATATGGCAATTTACCTTTCTGAATTAAATGAACTTTTCACAATATTCTAATTTTTGGAACTGTACTAGTACCTCATTGTTTTACTTTAGCATTTCACACCTTGAGATAGTTGCATAGTTATTTGCTTCTCTAATATGAACTCACAGGAAATATCTGTAGAACAGATCTTGGTAAGTGAAAAACATCAGCAGTGATTTTCATTATATATATATATATATATATATATATATATATATATATATATATATATATATATATATTTGACATTAGTCTATACTATTAAACAGATATACAGATGAAATGTGTTAGTGCTTAAAAGTAGGCCTATATACAGTAGGAAGGCCTACAAGAGGTATTAAGCTTCAGTGAAAAGTTCTGTCTAGGCTCATGACATCAAGTTCAGGGTAAATGAGGAATCCAGTGAAGGTAGTATAGCGTCCCTGGTTGCTGTAGACAGCATAACGCTCATCCTGCTGACTGTACAGCCACACCACATCTCCTCTCTTCAGAGGCAGTAACAGACTCTGGCTCTGCATCTCTCTCTTGCGTGACATGTCCTCATCGAACACCATGGCCTGCACCTCACCCCTGCCTGTCATCAGCTTCACCGACACGGCCCTCCTAGGGTGCTTCCCCACTGTGAAGGCAAAGAAATACACCCCCGGAATGTGGCACGTGAAATGCCCTGAAGTCTTGTTGAAATGCCCACCAATGTTAACATACTCCACATTAAAAGTGAGAGCCTCCCTCTTATTGTACCTATTGTTTTCTCCCAGGGTAGAGAAGGTCCTGGCTACTGAAAATGCAGACATGAACTCCTCAGAGGCTTCTCTTCTTTTCCAGTTATAGATAGAGTCTGCAGGGGGAGGACAGTCTGGCCGAATTTCTGGTGTGGTCAAGTGGTTGTTGAGGTATCCCATAGAGGATGTAGACTCAGGGTACACCAAATAGCCAGTGAAAGTGATGTATGGACCAGTACTGCTGTACAGGGCATAATCAGGGCTTTCTTGCACCAACAGCCACACTGTATCCATGGATTTCAAGCTAATCATGGCATTCTGGCTTTGTACCTTCCGGCCTTGTTTCTTGAACTCATTGTAAGCCATGGCCTGCACCTCTTGTCCATTTTTCACCAGCATCACAGACAACAGCTTCTTCGGGTACTTGCCCACTGTGAAAGTGAAGTAATATGCACCTGGGACTCTGCAGCGGAAGCGGCCTGTATCAGGATTGAAGTCATTACCCACGTTGACGAGAAGGCGGTCAAAGGTAACTGCTCGATGAGAGCCACCTACCACACTGCTACTGCGTGTCGCAGAGAAGGCTGAAGTCAAGCCTGGCATCATAGGATTGATATGGAAAGGAGTGACACTGTCCAGGCAGATAAGCAGAACAGTGAGACAGAGTATACTTCTGGATGAGCTCCAGGAGATCACACCTGTTGATGGAGACATAGCAGTTGAAGAAAAAATTGCATATAGCCTTATCCATTTTGCCCATTTTTGATAAATAATTGACATCATGATTGAAAATATAAATCTTAAATAGAAAATTAATACAGAATTATTACTATAGATAATGAAAATTAAAACATTAAATGGGATGACTAAGCTAATTAAAGTGAGCTTTTATTCATGCTGGACACTACAGTGGATAGTTATTTTTAAACCATCTTCTACATGCATTGGTTTTAACATTATAATTAACTCTTTAATGGATTTCACTACAAAAAAAACCCTGTGTTGTTATCTGGTGGTCAGTAGTTGCAAGTTCACCAAAACACATGATAAATAAAAGTGACTGATCACAAAAATACAAGACAGCCAGTCAAAGCAATTTACATACATGAGGGGGTTGGAAAATGTTACACAAATATCATTTATGTTTTTGGTACATAAACATAAATGGATCCTACAGACAAAACAATAAAAAATATGAGCAAAATATAAGGCATTCTCCCACAATCATAATTATGTAAGACCTGCAGAGATAATAATCTATACAGTGTTGAAATGACTGGGAAACTGTGTTTTTGATGTCATTAACATCAGTCATTTGGCAAAGCATAATGAACTAGTTGAGAAGCCATATGAACGAGTTAGGAAGTCTGGTTTAGACTTGTCAGAATGCATTCTGCCTTTCATATCAAGTGCTCATTGGAAGCAGTAACCCCTCTAATTCAGCTGGTATTGTCTGTTCACTCTGTGCACTGGGAGAAGGCAATAGATTAGGCCCTGGTTCATCTGCTCCTGTGACCTGGAACAATGGCATATTTGGGAGCAAATGAGGTGGGGCATGAATAAGCATGTGGCCAGGGAGTATATTAATTTTATTTTGTTAAGTAAAGACCCTGTCTGACAGTAATGCATGAAAACTACAGATGAAAACCACAAGACAAAATATTGTGGATAAATGAAATAAAGGGGCTGGACTATTAAACTAAACATTCTGATCAGTCATAAAGATTGAGAAATATTTCTGTATTGATCATTGATACAGTCACCATTTAACATTATCTAATAATGCATTGAATGGTTATATGGCTGCATAATGTATTGCAACTAAAAATATATAATAAGTTAATTACATAAATAGAGTTATATGCATTAATCCTAATTTGTCAAATGACAACTTATTGTTTAAAGTTAATTAATTCTGAGAGTACTGAGCAGTAAATAGTGTTATATGGTGAATTGCTGTAATAAGGTTCACAGTGATTCTTGCCTGTCATCATCAAATATTTCCTACTTCAGTAATGTTTAAATAACTGTAATTCAAATCATTTGAATATATATATATATATATATATATATATATATATATATATATATATATATATATATATATATAAACCAAATACATAATTTAAAATAACCAAAAAACTGTAACACATATTTGAAAAAACATATTTTTAAAATTTAGTCAGTAGTAATATTAGATCAAGGTTAATACGATTTGAATCTAACTTGAATATTTTCTTTATCATGAGCAGTAAAAGTGCTACTTCTACATACCTGTTCTTGGCTGTTGCAGAGAGTTCATGTCTCTCATCAGCTGTGTTCTTCTGCTCCTGAGAGTCTTTCAAACACTCAGCCACTGGACTGATGAACAACTATTTCAAATACTCTAGAGCCCAGAGCCCCCACCCCTGCAAAAAAATCACTTTAACTCAACCACTCGCTCACTCACACATAGCTATGCACCTAGTATATACAGTCTATTCTAAACACAGATAGAAAAAGAGAAGTGAAAGACAGCACCAAGCTTTCAATTTCAGCTTAAATGTAACAACTTTCTAACACGATAAAGCTCTGATTATATATATATATATATATATATATATATATATATATATATATATATATATATATATATATATTATATATATATATATA
>BRDA01003067.1:38098-52467 GCA_036984385.1 Crenuchus spilurus
TAAAATATTGACATTTGTCATCTCCACATCACTGCATTCAGTTTTTATTCACAATTTGTTTAGTGTCCCAACTTTTTTGGAATCCGGTTTGTATATAGGAGCACATCCACAGTTCTGGGACATGGAATTTCAAATTTAAACTTCACAAAACTTCACAAAATGTGCAAACATGTAAAAGTAAGCTAAATTAGACATTTTGAAATCAAAAACAAAACCTTTCTCTCCTATTGTTTTACAATTTTTTTTTAATTGACCAAAAATCAAGTTTGTGCTTTAGATTCTGTTAATTACATGGTTTCCATTGTGCATAAACTTGCTGGTTTATTAAAAACATTACAGTTTTATCATTATGACACAAACCTGTTTGACAGAAGTCTACTTTGGGCATAGACCTCATCCCTGATGGTCCAACCTACAATATTTGATATGTGCCTGTTAAATGGAAACCGTAACTTACACAATCTAAAAAGTTACCCAAATCAACAACAAACATATACAATGATTTAGAAAACAAAAACCTTCTAACATGACAGAAGATAATGTGTTAATTTAATTCAATTTATACCATCAGTTATATCCCCTAAATAGAATTTATAATAAATTGTGTTAGTTGCATGGAAACCATAATAATTCCAAGTATTATTTATATGCTCATATACAAAGTTTGCTTTGTCCTAGCTCAGTCAAAAGTTCCCAGAGTTGTGGACAGCATCAGTCTGGGAGACTCCAGCACATTAATGCAATTTTACAGTCTATGAGCATTTGGGTATTCAGACACATGGTACGCTGGGGCACAAACTTAAATCGCAGGGTGCCCCTCTGTATTACTGAGGAGAAAAAACTTGACACAGATGAGTGATTTAGGATTTCCATTTGATGTGATTTATACAGTGCTGGAATGCTGAGAGAGCCTGGGGATGGGAAAGTGACTCTGAGGCTCACTGTGTTTGTATTTTGTGATGTTATTTTTCCCCTTTCTGTCATGCTTGAACTAAGAATGCAGTGAGGGATTTGTCATAATAATCTCTTTCAAAAGATGAAGAGCCTCTCAGATTACTCTGTTGACCTCACAGAGAGCGAGAGACCTCCAGACTGAGCTCTTTCTCTCTCTCCCATATATTTAAAATGTTCCTCACTTATAGTGTTCTCAAAATGGACAGCTGGCTGCTACTTTTCCCCTCATCTCTCTATCCCTCTCTCCCTCCATGTCTCTGTCATAATACATTTTACAGATAAGTGGTCCCCAGCCTTGCAGATCCGCACAGTCCTGCTATCAATTCAGGCATTACTAAGTGCTCCCAACCCTGATGATCCTCTAGCAAATGATGTTGCAGAGCAGTGGAAGACCAACGAAGCTCAAGCCATAGAAACAGGTGGGTGGACAAACTACAAATTTTTCCTGAGGTTACTGATCCAGTGATAACTGTATAATGAGCTATAGGTACATCATTCCAAGTAGGCTGTGGCGGTGGAGGGTATTGATGGGTTATTGACGAGGAACCCTTGACTAATTCATCACTTCTGTCTTGTTGATGTATAGGTAACTAGAACTATTTCAGAGTTCAGTAAATGCAGCGTGTCAGAGGTGCAAAACTTCTTAAATAGAATACATGCCTCATGATCAGCCATCTTGATCTTGAATGATTAAACATTGTATATCTTGGCTGAAGAGTACTTCATGTTGTTTGAATTAGAGCTGCAACTGTTAAATATGCTGTACAGCACAGTTGGGCGATTTCCTTGCTCAACACACCTGATTCAGTTTAACTGCCAGATTTAGTGAGTGAGTCTGAGCAGGGAAATCACAAAACTGCTGCATAACAGGCCACAAGAACCAGATTTGAAGATCCTTGATCTAATTCTTTTTTTAGATGATTGAATAAACTGTGAGCATGTAAATTCTGCATGTCTACATATAGCAGTATTTAATCCAGAAACCTTAAATCTAATCACTTCTACAGTATTGCTTATAGGAAGTCAAAATAATTCCCGAGAGAGAACAATGAGTGGAATTTTTTAGAAAACGTTTTCTTACTCAATCAGTTACTCAAGCACATTCATGAAGGAATAAACACACAGCCTGGTTTTGTTCTGTGATTGTAGCCTTGTTGGTTCCAAAAGCCATTAATGATCTAGTTCTGCTTATGGTTGTTAGTACATTTGGGAAAATACCTGAAGTACACGTTTGTAATTGGTCAACTTTTTAACACACATCGTGCTACAGAGAGAACTTGCATCATATTCTAAATCCAGTCATTGTCTGTGTTGGTATTAATGTTTCTGCTGTTTGTTTCAGCCCGGACATGGACCAGGCTTTACGCTGGGAACAATATTGAAGTCTAAAGAAAGAGAGAGGAAAGAGGAAAAAGAAAAAGTGGAAGTCATGTGTGAACACAACTCCTCATGTTCTGCCAAGACCTATTCATTTACATTTAAAGGACACAGTCTTAGGGAAACAAATATAATAAACAACTGTCAAAGAATATATTAAAGAAAATAAAAAATAATGACAATTGCATACAATTTGTGATTTAAAGGCACATTAGCAAAAAGAAAAAATGTATTTGTCCTGATTCACTACTGTTAAGATGCATGGGCAGAGGATTTAGATCTACTCACGTGGCTTTCTTTTTCCATTGATCTGGGAGGCTGTAGGAGACCTCTGCTGTAAAGAGCGTGTAGTTTAAAAGAAAAAGAAGAAAAAAAAACCTGGCTGTCATTCGCTTGTCCCTTCATTTGGAGGTTCATGGGTGGGGGGGGTAATGGGTAACTTTTTACATTTTTTCTTTTAACCTCAGTTTTTTTTTGTTGTTCCTCTCATAATGCTGTTTGTCCATGAGAAGCAGTGGATTAGCCCCTAATTAGACACACCTTTTCTGGCAAACTACAAACTCCTCCCCTTTTAGAAAGCCTAGAAGGAAAAAAGAAAAAACATTGCTTTGCTTTTTAAAAAAATAAAATAAAATTACTACACATGACACATGATTCAAAAATTGTTGACTTTGGCAATGGTTAGATTAAATTAACATGGAATAGCCTTCCACCATCACATTAACTGTTGTGACCGCTGATCGTGTAGACTCTAACATAGACTTTTACTCTCTCTCTTTTTTTTCTTTCTATTTTGACCGCAGACAAGAAGCGAGATTGTACCATGAGTTTTAGTTTAACAGTTCTGTTATTGTATTCGGTGTTAGTATTTTTATTTTTATCTATCTTGCCATCGCTGTACTAATTGCACTCTCTAAACTCCAGCATTGGTGTGCGCTTTTTCCTGTGTCTCTCAGTCCAGTGCATCAAGATTCATTTGCCTGTTTCTTCCCTTTAGCCTTTATTTTGCAAAACGTAGGTTGAGATGGGACTGGTGGTGTGCAGATGGTGAGGTCTTTATTTTTTGGGGGTGGGTTGTGCAGGAGCAGACTGCGATCAATGAATGCTTTATCTCCATTTCCATGATTGGTCTTTGGTTTGACATGTCTCACTGTATGTAAATTCCTTCTTTCTAAAGGGGAGAATGATTTCCTGCTTTCTGAATGACATGAAAACAGTCCACATACTTTGTTCTTTCTGTAAATAAAATCTGTTGATTAATAAGACTTGTGGTGTTTCTTGTCATATGGTGCATTATCATTGCTTAAAGATAGTGTTGCCTGGTTTGAAAATACCTAATACATTACTGCTAGTTTGGAGTTGGCCTGGCCACTGATGGATTAATATTTTTATTAATTTACAATTGTCCACTTTTGCTTCAGTAATTTTGAGAAACTTTTTTCTGGTTTCAATACAATTTGGTTAGCTGACTAATGCAGAAGGAAACTGGATTGCTACTGTCCAGAATGCAAAATACAAAGCGTTTTATCAGTCTCTGCAAGTGTGGATTTTGAATTGGTACAACTCGAAGATTAAAACAGGACCTCTTCTGCTGTTTCTGTAATGCATACTGGGTATTGTGGTTGAAACTGCAAGATGATTGTGAATTCTGTCAAACTAATAAAGAAGTGTAATGTTGCACTATTACTAGTCTGTAATATGGCAAACATGAAAATTGGCTAAATTCAAGTTTAGTCTGGATTGCGCTTGTGGTTTGGGGTGGATGAGTAACTGATAAGTGATGAAACTAGAGATTCAAACTGCAAAAATTAAGCTTTAAACCAGTCTGCTGTAAACTAAAGTCTGAATCATCAAATAACTGCAAGACAACTAATTATGACAGACCACCAGTGGACAAGAGATGTGCATCTGATTTCATGTCAGTTTTTTTTTTTATGTATACACACTGTAGGGCCAAAAAGTATTGTCAGCCACTGATTGTGCAAGTTCTACTTGGATGAGAGAGGTCGATAATTTTCATCATAGGTACACTTGAACTATGAGAGACAAAATGAGAAAAATCAAGGAAATCACATTGTAGGATTTTTAAAGAATTTATTTGTAAATTATGGTGGAAAATAAGTATTTGGTCACCTACTAACCAGCGAGAACTCTGGCTCTCGCAGACCTGTTAGTTCTTTAAGAAGCCCTCCTATTCTGCACTAATTACCTGTATTCATTGCACCTGTTTGAACTTGTTACATCTATAAAAGACACCTGTCCACACTCTCAATCAATCACACTCCAAAAAACTTTCTAAGGACAACAGGGACAAAATTGTAAACTTGCACAAGGCTGGGATGGGCTACAGGACAACAGCCAAGCAGTTTTGTGAGGAGACAAAAACTGTTGGCACAATTATTAGGAAATGGAAGAAACAAGATGACTGGGGCTCCATGTAAGATCTCACGTCGTGGGGTAAGAATGATTCTGAGAAAGGTCAGGAGTCAGCTTAGAACTGTACGGGAGGACTTGATCAATGACTTGAAGAGAGCTGGGTCCACAGTCTCAAAAAGGACCATTAGTAACACACTATTCCATTATGGTTTAAAATCATGCAGGGCATGCAAGGTTCTTCTACTCATGCCAGCACATGTCCAGGCCTGTTTGAATTTCGCCAATGACCAGAGGAGGCATGGGAGAAGGTCATGTTGTCAGATGAGACCAAAATAGAGCTTTTTGGTACTCAAGTCCACTCGCCATGTTTGGAATAAGAAGAATGCTGAGTTGCATTCCAAAAACACCATACCTACTATGAAGCATGTTGTGGAAACATACTTTCGGGCTGTTTTTCTGCAAAGGCGACAGGATGACTGATCTGTGTTAAGGGAAGAATGAATGGGGCCATGTATCCTGAGATTTTAAGCCAAAACCTTCCATCAGTGAGAGCATTGAAGATGGAACATGGCTGGGCCTTCCAGCATGACAATGATCACAAACACACCACTCGGGCAACAAAGGAGTGTCTCCGTAAAGGTCTTGGACTGGCCTAGAAAATGTGTGGAGGGAGTTTTAAAGTCCATTTTGCCCAGCGACAGCCTCAAAACCTCACTGCTCTAGAGGAGATCTGCTTGGAGGAATGTTTGAGCTCTGTCATTGCCAACAAAGGTTATGTTACAAAGTATTGAGCTGAACTTTTTTGATTGACCAAATACTTGTTTTCCACCATAATTTACAAATAAATTATTTAAAAATCCTACAACGTGATTTCCTGGATTTTGTTTCCTCTCATTTTGTCTCTCTCAGTGTACCTATAATGAAAATTACAGACCTCTCTCATCTTTGTAAGTAGGAGAATTTGCACAAACAACTAAATACTTTTTGGCCCCACTGTGTGTGTGTGTGTGTATGTATGTGTACATACTAATACTATATATATATATATATATATATATATATATATATATATATATATATATTTATTAGTAGTAGTACCAGACAAAAGTTCAGCCTTATCATTCAATGTTATTTTTTTCCTACATTGTAAATGAATACTGAAGTCATCATAAAGAATCATGTAGTAAACTTAAGTGTTAAATAAACCAACATGTTTTAGATTTAGATTCCAGGTGACTACCTCATAAAACTGAATGAGAAAATGCCAAGATAGCTGTCCTCTAAGCCAGAGGTGCTAAGAATCTAAAATATAAAACATATTCTGGATTGTTTAACACAGTTTTGTTTACTGAATAATTACATTTGTATTTCTTCATAGTTTGGATGACTTTAGTATTAATAATATACAGTATATAAAATTATATATATAATTGCGATCAATCTCAGAATTTCATATAGTTAATTGCGATTAATCCCTTCTTTATGGAGAATTTTGAAAAGAGACTCATGGCAGAAATAATGATATAGGCACCTTTATGAGGGAACGAAGTTTGCTTGTTCAGACAGATGTTTTAATACATTTTTACTCAAGAATTTGTATACGATTGCCTTATACTACAACATTTTTATGTGTTAATACAGTGGAACCTTGACTTATGAGTTTAATTTATTCTGTGACAGAGTTCGCAACTTAATTTGCTTGTATATATCAAATTACATTTCCCCATTAAAACCACACCAACTTTTTGTGTTTTTAAATAAAAAAATACTTTATAAATAACAATGTATAAAAATAAAAATACATAATAAATGAAAATGTCAAGAAATAAACTGTTTTAGGTATATTTACATTAAAAATCAGATGATCTTCAGTGTCGTTTGTCTTTTTTGCGACACTTTCCTCACTTTCACTTGCAGGGCGTTTCAATTAAATCTTGTTTAGAGCTTTATTTCTTCCTCCATTTCAAAATGTTTAGAAATTGAGTGAGACCAGTGTGTTTACAAAGCGTGCGCCTCTGCTTCTCTGCAGTGTCAGCAGTGATTTCTGCACGCACTCATGCTCGCTAATGACTCCTAGTGGCAAGTGGCAGAAGCTCGCTCGCTCCTAACTCTGATCTCGGCTCGCAACATAAAGCAAATAAAATGCAGACAGATGGCTCATATCAGAAAATTCACTTTTAAGTTAAGGTTCCACTTACATGAAATGGCGCTTAAAGTACCTGAAATGTTCAGTAATTCTAAAAACAAATCCCCCCCCCAAAAAATAGAAGTCAGGAAATGTGTATTTCAATCTTTATTTCTCTGCTCTTAATGAGAGATGCTGCATACAGTCAATTCTCAACATGAACTATGAATGACTCGCAGGGCCAAATAGATTTGTGTTAAATGCACTATTTGTTTTATCACATTAAATTGAGATCTCATTAATATGTTGTTATCGTGTTAACTTCGACAGTCCTAATAAATATATAATTTATTTATAAAAACTGTGAGTAAAAATAAGGACACTGTCCTAGAATTCCATGGTTTTACATTTCTGGGCATATGTATATTTTTTTAAAATTGATCCTTACCAGGTCTTAAAACTAAGTAAAAACAGCCTCTTTGAACAACAGCATAGGAAATTGCACCGGACATTATTTACTTGGCCAGAATGCAGAGGCACTGTGGGGAAAAATGAGCATACCCTTATTCCTTCACAGGAATCAAGAGGGTAAATAGCACCTGGGCACTGCTAATCAAATGCCCTTACTTAATTGCTCATCAGAAAGTGTGACCACATCTATAAAACAGATGTTTTGGCAGTTTGCTGGTCTATAGCATTCAGGTGTGTGTTAACACAATTCCAAGGAGGAAAGCCATCAGCATTCATCTTAGAGAAGCAGTTGTTGCTGCCAATCAGTCTGGGAAGTGTTATAAGGCAATTTCCATATATTCAGCATTTGGCAATCTTCCCAGGAGTGAAAAACCCAGCAAATTCACCCCAATGTCAGACTGTGCAATACTCAGACAAAGAGCAATAAACCCAAGAACTATATCTTGGACTCTACAGGCCTCAGTTAGTATGTTACATGTTCAAGTTCATTACAGTACAATTAGATAAAGACTGAACAGTATGTCTTGTTTGGAAGGGTTGTCAGAGGAACATGGCAGCACAATTTAAGTTTGCAATGTTGCATCTGTACAAACCACAACACTTCTGGAACAATGTCTTTTAATCAGACGAGACCAAAGTGGGGATGTTTGGTAAAAACCAAGCATAGCATGTCTGCACAAACACCCCACCAACTGTCAAGTATGGTGGTGGATGGGTAATGATTTGGGGCTTGTTTTGCAGCCACATGACCTGATCACCTTGTGGTCATTGATTCAAACATGAACAACTCTATGTACCAAATATTATAGTCAAGTGTGAGGCCATCTATCTTACAGCTAAAGCTTGGGTGAAATTGGACCATGCAGCAGGGTAATGATCCCAAGCACATTAGCAGATCTAGAACAGAATGGCTTAAGAAGAAAAGAATCAAAGTGTTGCAATGGCTCAGTCAATGTCCAGACCTCAGGCCAATTTAAATTCTGTGGTGGGAGCTGAATAGAGATGTGCAATTTCCGCAAATCTCAATGAACTGAAGTAACATTGTAAAGACGAGTGGGCCAGAAAACCTCTAGGATGATGAGACTGATAGTCATACAGAAAACAATTACTTCTGCAAAGTTATTGATGCTAAAGGTGGTTCTACAAGCTATTGATTCATATGGTGTACGTAAGACTGTTTCTGCATTCTGGCCTTGTAAAGACCAGATTTTACATCTCTTAAGGTTTTAAAAACTCAGCTTCGTATGAAATACGTTGTACTTGGCTTATTCTCTCTTAAAAAACGCATCTGATTAGAGCTCGTCTGGTCCTCAGTGAGTGTTATGTCCTTATTTGGCCACTAGATAGCGCCACAGTAGTGCAGCACCGTGGTCGCGTGTCTGTGCGGAGTCCTCACACTGCAGGCTGTTCATTAGGCCCTATGTGTACAGTAGAAGAAGAGGGAAAAGAAGGCGTGCTGTGCAGTGTTTTCTCCTCCCTCACACGACTGCTCACACATTCACAGCTCTAGTGTGAGCTCGTGTGACAGCTGAGCAGTACTGAGCGCGCAGGGAGCTCAGAGGAGCCATGGGGGAGAAAAGAGAAGCGGCACAGCACAAACTCAGAGCTCAACAGCTCACTTCAGCTTCTAAATAAACCAGCGGCGCGAGAAACACCGAGGACAACTTTCCTCCGTCCGACAGGAAGAGTGTGTGGAAAGCCGCACTTTTGGCTGTCAAACGGTCTTTTTCCTCACCTGTCTGTTGTGGAGAAACTCACAAATCTGGAATACATGATGAAATTTAAGCCAAACCAGACAAGGACGTACGACGGCGAAGGCTTCAAAAAACGGGCCGCATGTCTGTGTTTCAAGAACGACCGAGAAGACGAGGTGAGTTTAGTGTGTTTATATAACAGATTTTATGACAACACGCTTAGTGAATGTCACTGCTTGTGTCAGGGTTGCCAGGTAAAAAAAATCTACACAATGAGTGTCAGAACGCCGCCCTACACAAACCAACCCAAATCTAAAGCGTCCAATCACAGACATTAGACTTAAAAAGTACCACTTTTAAATCTGCTTTTATTCTTACTTTGTCTTTCATTTCTATTATTTAGATTTTTTATTTCTAGTGAAGCATTAACAATAATAATAATAATAAAACATGCATTGGAGGAAGCCCGTGTTAGGCTGCACCCTCCTAGAGTCAGGGATAGGGAGAGTCCTAACAAATAACAGGTCAATTGACTACCAACCATTGGGGAGAAAATTGGGTTTATTTTTTATTTTTCCATCTGTTATTATTATTATTATTATTATTATTATTATTATTATTATTATGATTCAGTGTAATACTAAATTCCCTATCACAATTGTCAGTTTTCTTTTCTTCTAAAACATTGTATTTCTCTTTTCCTTCCTCTCTGCTTTAGTCTATATATTAACAATATTTTAGTGCGAACCTGGCAACTCTGGATTGTTGTGGCTTCACGTTACCCAAATCTCTGAGCACAAACTAATGCTCATGCCAGACTTTTGAATGGTTCTCAGAATAAGGAACAAATGGATATCATGTTTCCGTAGCATCTGCTCCAGTGTCTAATCAGGGTTTTAACAGCAGTCTGTCACTTTCATGGAAGTGTGTCAGGCAGTGGTCAGGTTGGCACAGCAGTCTTACCACTGGAATTCCATTCAGCAAAGACAGTAACACTTTACTACTGACCCTTCAGCCAACATGTGCAGACTGAACAGAGTCTGACTGAGCTCTTCTGCTCACACTATGAATAATCTTTCCTGTTTTTGCTCACCAAGTACAGGGTGAAGTTTGCTAGCTTTCTAAAATGTTACTTAAAGACAAAACACGGCTGTCAGCCATAGACAATAGGCCTGTTGTAGATGAACTGAAGGTGCAGATTGGTTCCATATTGTCCAGCTTTCATTTCACCTCCCAAAGTGTGTTCACTCTGCTGACTTGCTCTTTACTTTACAGTTCAAATGTTGACATTTAGTGCAGACTATTAGGATCACATGGCTTCTTAAAGTTCCCACAAAGCCATAGTAACCAGTTTTTCATTTATCAAAGGAGTGTCTTCAACAGAAAATGGGCAATTTGATTTTCCTTACCCTAAGTATTTGACTACAACTCTACTAAGGTTGTCTCTCCTAGGGTTGTCGCAATACTAGAGTTTTGACTTTGATATAGATAACAACTGTAGAATGGATGTATATTAGGTTTATGGCATTTGGCAGACACTCTTATCCAGAACAATAGTCCTTTGTTTCCAAGAGAATCATCTCAGCTAGTACAGACAGGTTAGAGTCCAAACTACTCTTCAGATCAGACACTGTTAGAACAAAACCATCACTAATACCTAGAAAGAAAGATACACAATTATACACAATATAAGAGCTTTACAATGAGTGTTTTAAACTAGTGCTCACTTAAGTGTTCAACAGAAAGATTGGTCTTCAGTCTATTTTGTTCTAGCACCCAAGTTGGAGTTTGTTCCACCACTTGGGTGCTAGGACAGAGAAGAGTCTTGGTGTCTTCCAGGTGTCTTGAAAGATGGTGGGTCAAGCTGAAAGTACATATAAAATACTGTATTTTTTCTACTATAGGATTGCAGAACACACATTTCCAAATTTACAGTTTAACTTGTACAAGTAGTGTTGAATTGGTGCAATGTATTTGTATTAGAAAGTATCCAAAGTTAAAATATAGAACTGATTTCCAAACCTGAGTATTGAAATGTTTGATAATTTTTATTTTTGGTGCTCTGGCAGCAGCTCTAACCTTTATTCTGTTCCATTTTAACAATTCATACATTATTCCTTATTCCTTTTTGGATTAAATGTCATTCTTTATCATTCTTGTTGACAGCACAGTTGTATTTCTAATCATGATATAAACTAATTTTCAGACAAAAGAGTCAAAGAACGGAAGAATAACACTTCAAATTCTGTGCTGATATGTGCTGAACATTCTGCTGCAGTTCTATAAGGAATTCATGTGTTTTGAATGGGTTTTGGTGGATTTTACTGTTTACTAAATTGAGAATGATTTGCTTCTCTTTACCTACCTCCCTGATATTTAGTCACTATACAGACACTTAGAGTACCAGTACTAAACTAATTGATCCAGATAAGATACTGAAATTGCAATGACATCAGTCTGCTTTGTTTTCCCTCTCTTTCCTGCTCACACCCTGTCATATTTCATGTACAAACTAAAGGCTACAATTTTCAGCTTCACAGTTTCCCTTGTTTTAATCAAACTGGGTTTACAGGATTGTGTGATTTAATGTCCCTGCTGCACCTGAGAATAGAGCAATTACCACAGCCAGCACCAGTAAATCTCGGTGCAATTTTTTTTCTCATTTTCTGCTGCTCTTACTTCTGTCATGGTGAAATCCCCTTAAAGACCACATCCACATTTGGAGAACAGTTCCAGTTTATCTCATCTGCTGTTGTCGACTCAGGTGCGGCCTCCTGACAAGTCTTTCACATGAATTTCCCATTTCTCAGGTAATGAGATGATGAAATTTAATTGTCTTTAAGTCTGAGTGCAAGGAGGCAGTGAAATGAATGTATTTCAGGAATGAGCATGCCCCCCCCCCCAACCTCAAGTCCAGATCAACAACAAAAAAAATCAAATGTGTGTATTTGATTTACAAAAAGTAATATACATGCGTATGAGTCTACAATCCCAAATCAGAACAGTCATTTTCTCATACTTTTGTTGACAAACTGGAGATCCTCTGCCCATCTTTGTTCCTCAAAGACTCTTTTGTGCATACTGCTTCTGCACCAAATCAAGATCATAGTCACCTGTTGGGGGAAAAATTAAATACACCCTATGAATCAATGGTAATTCTTTATAATAACTTTCATTAATTAGTCATTAATTAATGATTAATAACTGTGAACAAATCATTAGTTCATGAGAATTTTATAAATGACAGTTCATGTCATGGATGAAGATGATGACCACCAGTCTATGAGATGCCAGAACTCAAAAGGAATTACTGATGCACGTTAAATCCCGCAAGTTACGTTACTTTGGTCATGTGATGAGGCAGCACATGAGAGCATTGAAGGAAGTGTTATTTGGTCTCTTCACAAATCCCAGAATGCACCGCGCATCCGGCAACATCCGGTTCACCATTTTTTCTTGTTTATGTATGTGCCAGCTACACTACATACACTGTTTACAACTTTATTTGGAAAGTAAATACTTACGTGATATCTACTAGCTTTTGTAACTATATGCAGATAATATGTCTTTGCATATTAAACATCATATCTTGTTGTGTCAACTTGTATTTTAAATTTATGCAGTGGGTTTTTAGTGTAAACACGTTGTTGCAAGCTATCGTGTTGCATGCTATCAATTCAATGTAGGCCAGTGTGGCAAGCAGCGTGATAATGTAGCTTAGTATTGATAGCATGGTGAACCAGATGTTGCCGTTTGCGTGGTGCATTCTGGGATTTGTGAAAGGGGCGAATGACTAGACTTGTGGAGGGAGTCTGAAGACGTGGAAGAATAACCTGGATGGATAACGTCAAGACATGGACTGGATTATCAGGTGCTAGCCTGCTACAAGCAACCAGAGACAGATAGCATTGGAGAGAAGTGACTCGTCTGTGCAGCCTACCATCGCGAAGTGATGATGGCGTGTGACATGACATGACATGACAGTCTATGTAGTTACTAATGATTGTATTCATTTTTGCAAATGTTAACAAATCATTAGTAAACCATTTGTTAATGAAATTCTCATGAACTAATGATTTGTTCATTTATTAATCATTAGTTAAAGAGCTATTAAAGAACGTTATTATAAAGTGTTACCAAATCACAATAACATGAATTTTCTGTATGACTGTCAGTCTCTCACATCATTCTGGAGGAATTGTGTCCCACTCTTCTTCACAACATTTCTTCAGTTAATTGAGGTTTGTGGACATTTGTTTATGCACTTTCTTAAGGTCCCGCCACAGAATTTAAATTGGCTTGAGGTCTGGACATTGACTGAGTCTTTGCAACACTTTGACTTTTCTTTTTCAGCCTTTCTACTTGTAGATTTGCTGATGTGCTTGGGATCATTATCCTGCTGCTTGGCCCATTTTCAGTCAAGCTTTAGCTGATAGATAGATGGCCTCACACTTGACTCTAGAATACTTCGGTATACAGATGAGGTCATGACCTCATGGAGCCCAGGCCATGTGGCTGCAAAACAAGCCCCAAATCATCATCCCATCACCACCATACTTGACAGTTGGTAGAAGGTGTTTGTGCTAACATGCTATGCTTGGTTTCTGCAAACATGACACTGCAATATGGCCACACCTCCACTTTTTGGTCTTGTCTGTCTAAAGGACATTGTTCCAAAAGTGTTGTGGTTTGTTCAGATGTAACTTTGCAATCTTAAGCAGTGCTGCTATGTTCTTTTTAGAAAGAATAGGATTTCTCCTGACAGTCCTTCCACACAAGACAGTCTTTTTATAATTGTGTTGTCATGAACTTGAACCTTGACCAGGCAAAACATAAAATATCTTTGGTTTGTACAGTCTGCAATGAAATGAAATTGAAGAAACCGTATTTTTTATTTTGCATTCTCCATACTGTCCCAACCTGTTCTGATTTGGAGATGTAGATTATTTAGTCCTGTTTATATAACACAGTTATGTAGTAATGCACATACTGAGATCACAAAGAGTGTGCTCATAAATGAGATATCTGGTAAATAATTTGAAGATCATTGGACAGTTTGACACGCAGGGTGTTGCAGACATTTCTTGCTTGATTGTAGCTTGAATCATACTGAAGCTTGAGCTATTTACGTATTAAAGGAATGTTTCAGACACAATTATCCACTTATGGCTTATGTTTGAAATCAAATTTGTTTCAAATAAGATGTTTGCTGTACATGGCACTCTGAAGACTTTTCATTCTTGAGTTTTTAGAAAACAGAAAAGCTTTTGTAATTTGAAGTAGGGATGCACCGATACCACATTTTTTAAAACCGAGTACGAGTACAAGTACTTACATTTAAGTACTTGCTGATACCAAGTACCAATAAGAGT
>BRDA01003067.1:60248-98925 GCA_036984385.1 Crenuchus spilurus
GAAAATAAATGACGACAAGAGTGATAACAATGAGAGACACGGAAGGCTAGTGAATGAAGGCACAGAGAGTAACAATAGTGAGAACAGCAGTAAATAAAAGTCCTCTCTCTGTGTGTGTGTGTGTGTGTGTGTGTGTGTGTGTGTGTGTGTGTGTGTGTGTGTGTGTGTGTTTGTGTGTGTAAACTCTGCCCTCTATGCTGAAAATGGGTGGGGCTTATCTGACAAATAACCTCTGAGGTATTTTAATTTAAAAAATGAGATATTTCATTTAGACCCTCAGGCACAATGTTAACTAGTTAAAATGGGTATAATGTGTCCCCTTTAAATAAGGAGTTATATCTGCATGCACATAAGGCTTTTGGTGGAATGCAAAATGATGACCGTTGTCTGTTAATTTTCTACAGAAGCCACAGTTTCTAAGTCATGTCCCAATGT
Source organism: Crenuchus spilurus (assembly GCA_036984385.1). Lineage (NCBI taxonomy): Eukaryota > Metazoa > Chordata > Actinopteri > Characiformes > Crenuchidae > Crenuchus > Crenuchus spilurus. The sequence goes on from BRDA01003067.1 coordinate 60,684, forward strand.
TGACATTTATCAGTAATAATAATCTAGATAGTCCAAAAATGGGATTTGGGCTTGCTGTCTGAAGTAAGTCATGAATCACATTGACTAATCTCTGGGACTTGTGACTCCAGTTCTAAACTAAAGAAGCAAAATCTAGATTACAAACCTGTCTTGGCAGATTGGCTATATTGTGATAAGGGTAAGATGAATATGAAATAAATATGTGTAAATATGATTTTTGGGTGTACCATATCATAATTAGTAGTGATTATATGTCAGGTGCTTTGTTTTATTTTATGTACTGTCTGTAACTCAGTAACTCAGATTTTATATAAACGTATATGTAGTTGTCTGTCAGTGTGAGTACTTGTATTTAAAATTTCTAGGAATCTGTTTCATAATGCTTGAAGAGCTGTAACTTAACCTGTATTAGAGACGCACAGAAATCTAGGAGCAGCCTATAAACCTGCCTGCGATTTACAGCATTCTGCCAGGCATGACAAGTCTCAAGGGATCCAAGGAATAGCTGCAAGCTTCTAAGCTATCACACCACTAAAGAAACATACATTTGAATTTACTTATTTTAATCTCCAAGATCTTGATTTCGGGCAGATAACTGTAATGTAAGCACAGACGAGGATGCTAGTGTTTGGAAGCAGTGGTCAAAAAAAGGTATTTGAATCTGATCATGCCAGCTATGCTTTTTGTGTACGAAAAATGAAAAAACTTGAATATTGCAGTATGTTTTGTGATGCAGTATCAATTCTCAAATATACAGCATTGATTTGAAATGAATAGTTTACTTGCAGATTAATAGCAAACAATGGTTCATTTCAGGTTGTATTTAAACTCCTGACTGCTAGATAGCAGCATTTTACTCGGTCTTCAGCCATTAGACTTTTCCACTTCACTTTAGACAAGTAGCATAAGGGTGTACCTATTGTATCATCAGGTTCTTGCCAATACACGGCCCTGTCCATGACTAATAGAGGTCTGCAGAGGGTGCTTTCTTTGTCTGGCAGTAATTTAAAGAGTAAATAAGAAACATAAGTGTCAGAAAAGTACACTGACTGTGAGCAGAAGTACACTGGAAGTTTCTGTAGAGAAAAAAAAGTTTCTGTAGAGATGTACATAATACTGAGATAATACTTCATGCTATACTAGATCATCAGCTTTGTTAGTGACTTGTCCTGTGAATCTGTCAGTGGGCAAAGCCACAGACTGATTGGCACAGCGGGAGTGGACCTCCATAGACAGGGTAACCAGAGACTGGTCAGGTTATTTCACAGTATTCAAGGGCTGACATGCTGTTCTTATGCAAGCATGCTAGAATCCTTTCTGTGTTATGGAAATATACAGCTCAGGCTTCTCAAGTTGGTTTCAGTTGAAGGGTCAGGAGATTGGCACAACTCCATCATGTCCGTGTGCCCATCCTCTTTAAGCTGCTGTGATCAGACACCTCTACTGGATGATCGCACATCTTATGTCAGAGCCAGACCCATATATATCTTTATATCTTACAAGTAGCATATCCTAGGCCTAAAGATCAGGTCCCCTTCCATAGGGTACGATGTTTCACCCAGATCAGTTTCATAAATCAACTGTAAATGTGTGTAGACCAGTGGTTTTTGTGTTTATTTTAATGTGATCCATTGTATTTTTAATGCAAAAATTATGCAACCCCAAATAAGAAAGAGTTAGGACAGTATGGAAAATGCAAAAAACTCCATGTGTTTTACATTAACACTGACTTTTATTATTTTGCCAAGATATTTAAAATTTTGTCCAGTAACTTAAAAATCTGCTAATTAACTTAATTTGTTAATATACATCAATTCCTGAATTTCAGGCCTGCTACACATTCCAAAAATGGTGGGATGGGGCAATTTTTGATTAGTAAACATGTAAAATACGTCATGTTATGTCAACAGGTGACTAATTGTGTTTGGTGCAACAGAAGTATCCATGAAAACCTGAGTCTTTGAAGAGCAAAGATGGGCAGATGACCTTCAGGTTGTCAAGAAATGAAGGATACAATTATTTAAATGTTTAAAAACAATGTTCCTCAAAGAAATATTGGATTGGATTTGCATATTTCTCACTCACATACATAATATCAAATGACTCAAGGAATCTGGAGGAATTTCCATACATAAAGGGCAAGAGCGCAAGCCTAAGCTGAATACCTCAGATGCCTCAGATGGCACTGCACCAAGATGTCCATCAGTAGCTGATGCAACCACATGGGAAAAGGAGTACAATACAATACAGAATTACATTCAAAAATGCCACTTAAAACTAGGGTCTGTTATGGTATGAGGTACTGCTGGTGCATTTGGCAAAGATACAGTAAACCCCCCCGTATTTGCGGGGGTTAGGGACCAGAACCTACCGCGAATAGCGCAAATCTGCGAATACTTGTAACCCCCCCTAAAAGTGCTTAGGGGTAAAGTAAGTGGGGTTCTATTTGTGTTCATTGTGTTAAAGTTGTGCTTGGTGTGTGACTGTTAGGATAGGGACAGCAGCTAATAGCAGATAATGGTCTGAATGAAGTGTGTATGAGGAGGTTTTTACTACTGCCATTTCTGTCTATTTTGTTGAGAGAAAATAAAACCCGTTAAAGAATGGCCACATCTCAACCTTACTCTCACTCTCTGCCACGCATGCCACAATATGTTCTACAGAACAAACTGTGAATATGTGGGTTTTTCGCAAATAACAAGTAGATATGTTCTAAAGAAAATTCCGCAAATATGTGAATCCGCGTATGCTGAACCGCGAATAGGCGGGGGTTCACTGTAATGTACACTTCTGAAAAGTACAGGTTTTAGAGCAACATATGTTGCATTCAAGATGACGTCTTTTCCACTAACATGCATTTTTCAACAATAAACTGTAAAACCACATGCTGCACATATTACAAAGACAAGGCTGTAGAAGAAGAAGGTACAGGTACTGGCCTTCCTGGAGTCCTGAAATGTCCTCAATAGAGATTTTGAAACAAAAATGTGACGACAACCTTGTAATATTGCACACTTCTGCAGGAAGAATTTGACAAAATAACACTTGAACCACTTAATTGTTTGGTATCCTCTGTGCCAAAACATCACAGCAAATATATATATTCAGAATGTGTGCAATGAAATAAGAAAGTAAGAAATAGTGCATTTTTTAAATTTGCTTTTTCCATACTATCCCAACTTTGACATTGTATAATAGTCTAATATAAAGTAAAATGTAGAATTTTGAAAGTTGCTGGAATAGTCAAGTAGTGGACTGTGGTTAGTGAAGAATACAGATGTTGTTTTTTCCTCTTTCTGAGGATGTACCACACTTATTTTTTGCCCTGTCTATTCCTGACTGAACAGGCTGGTGTAAGGGGCACCCTTGGCAGGCTACTGGGGGTTTTTGAGGTAAGATGCCAAGTCAGGTGTTACTTTAGGCCCTACTTGCATGCAGCTTTGAAAAATCACAAAGCCTTGAGATACTTAATTATTTCACCCTGCATTTGGTCATTACTGTTTGGTAACTGTGCACATAAGAAATCTGCATTATGAATTTGCTGTGGTTTACTTTGTGAAATGCTCCATGGGATTGACTATGTCTTTGTGCAGCATGTTGTTGTTGTAACCATCAGAAACAGGTTTTCTTTTTTTCTCCCCCCCCCCCCTTTCTTGCAGCAGAACCAAGACAGCAAGCATAGGACCTATGTGTACGTGCTTACCGTCACAGAAACTCTGGAGGACTGGGAGGACTCCGTTAACATTGGTAGGTTCCTGCACTATAATTACGCTGTTAAAGGACCCATTTCTGCATTTTATTGCATAATAATTGTAAGCGAATGCACCAAAATAATTAGAATAATAACAATGGGCCTCATTCACCAATCATTCTAAAGAAGAAATTTCTTCAAACCCATTTGCACAAAGCTTCTGATATTCACCAGTGATATCTTATTTAGGATTTATTCTTCAGTAAGAGCAGAATCTACACCCACTCAATAGCACACTTATGCCTTTGAGTCTTGACATGTTTGTGTCAAACAACTGGCTAATTAGTTTTCTTCAATTCTCCAGTTGTCATATATTATAGGATTTAAATTACAGTAACATTTAAGAGCAAACTTGGGAAGATATTGGTGAATGTCCAACAGTTAAATTACTGCATAGTTTTTTAAATTGCATTTATATGAAAAACACAAAAGGCAAATAAATAATTAAATAAAAATAATTAACTAAATTAATTTTGTGTTCATTTTTCTTACTGCATCGCTAATCTTTAATGAAACAGAAGCTTTTCATATTTATATATTTTTACAGTGGCATGTAAAGGTTTTGGCAACCCGGTGAAAATATGTTATGTAAACAGTTAAGCAAGTTGAAGATAAATTATCTCTAAAAGGCACAAAGTTAAAGATGACACATTCCCAATGTATTTTAAGCAAAACATTTTAATTTTAATTTTTTACATTTTTGAAATATCAAAAAAGCAAAACGTTAGGCAGCTTGCATATTTAGTATCACAGCTTGTAAATGCTTTTTCATCAATTCTTCTTCCTTGCAAAGTCTTTCAGTTCTGTGAGATTTTCAGTGATGTTCAGATCAGGGGACTATGAGAGTCATGGTAAAACCTTTATTGTGGATTTTGAGGTGTGTTTAGATTCATTATCCATTTGTAGAAGCCATCCTCTTTTCAACTTCAGCCTTTTTATACAGATTATGCTTTGTTTGCTTCCAGAAATTGTGGAATTATATTGAATCTATCCTTTCCTCTGTCTGTGAAATGTTCCCCATACCACTGGTTGCAACACAAAATCAAAGCATGATTAATCCACTTCCATGCTTAATAGTTGGAAAGGTGTTCTTTTCATGAAATTCTGTGTCCTTTTTTCCCAAAACATTTCTTTGCTCACTGCAGCCAGAAAGTTATTTTTTAACCTCATTGGTCCACAGAACTTGTTTAGATGTTCTTTTGCAAACTTCTGATGCTGAATTCTGTGGTGAGGATGCAGGAGAGGTTTTCATCTGATGACTATTCCATGAAGTTCATATTTGTCTATGCATCACTGAACAGTAAAAAAAATCTACCACAACCTCCAGAATCGGCTAAATCTTCCTGAAGATGTTTAGCAGTCAAGTGAGGGTTCTGATTTGCCTTTCTAATAATCCTTCAAGCAGCTGTCTCTGACATTTTTCTTGGTCTTCCAGATCTTATTTTGTCCTCCACTGTTCCTGTTAAGTGACATTTCTTAATTACATTTTGAACTGAGGAAATGGCAATCTGAAAACGATTTGCTATCTTCTTATAGCCTTCTCCTGCTTTGTGGGCCTCAACCATTTTCATGTTCAGAGTGATAGGCATCTACTTAGAAGAACCCATGACTGTTGTTTTTTGGGACAAAGATAGATACGTCTGGGTATTTATAAAGCTTTGAGATTTGTATCACCTAGCCTTTCCTAATGATGACTGTGAACAGTCCCTAACCCTAACAGGCTAATTAAGGTCTGAGAAGTCAAATCTCCTGGGCTTCCCATACTTTTGCTTATGGATAACCAGGAATAGCACAACTACAGCTTTTATAACTCTGGTAAGAACTGTCTGCAGTAACAACACTCCTTATCTTACTCCTTATATAACAGTAATTGGCAAAACTGTTGTCTGCTAGTCAGTCATATATAAAGTCATGTTCATGTTTATCGTATCACAGTGAATTCAAAATTGTTTTTGCATTTTTGTGTCTATATGGAGTACATAGATTGTAGTGTAGATACTGCATTTTGGAACTTTGGAACTAGCAGTGCTTACATAATACATCAAAGTTGTTTTGTCATGAAATCAAGAAAAAATCTGTTTAATTTCTGTATTTTATATATTTTTAGTTCAAAAAGCAAGAATTTTCATCAGAGCAAGGGCTGTGTAGCACAAGGGCTGTGTAGCACAAGGACTGTGTAGCACAAGGGTTGTGTAGCCAACAGTTATGGTTGTATGGTAGAGAAAGCATGACTTCAGGTCTTTTCTCTGCCATGTAAGAAAAGCTGATATCCTGCTAGCTTTTATGAAATGGGGCCTTGATCTTTTCATTTCCCATTTAGACTTTTCCCTTATGCCATCCAGCAATCCCAATGAAAAGTCACATGCTGATAGCCATCTAAAGAATGAACCAGATTAGAAAAGAATAGAAGCATTTCAATCTCTTCTGGTTCACCACATCTCAGCCAAGTATAAATGTCAAGCTGTGACTTAAATTTATAAGATATTAACTCTGTTAACATGAAAACTCAGTTTTTATTGGGCCTTTGCTTTTAGTTTTGCCCATAACATTTTGGAAAGGTACAAATTTACTGCATGCTTAAACATTATTGATACCTTTTTATGTACAAAGGGAACTGGAAACTTTTAAAACTTTTCACACACACCTTATTTACAGGTATGGTTCTTTAAAGAACCATCTACTGAAAATGCACTTTAGGGAACCCATAGTGGTTAAATAACACTTATTTATAGCACTTCTATAGCATAACTAGAGCATACATTTTCCAAAGAAATTTCTCCAAAAAGTTAGTGTGACCTCACATTTAGTATAAACTATCCTGCCACCTGTAGTGAAGCAGGGTGAACTGGTTCCACCTAGAGCTAGTCCAGCAAAACTTTAATGGTTTGAGTTTTTACTGTCTGGTCTGAAGCTTTCTGGTCAGGGCACAACTGGACAGCTGTCTGAAGAGGACAGTGAGGTCTTTTACAGTTTTACACTGCAGCTTATCACATTTTTTATACTGAGGACGAACCATAAAAATAACTGTTTGCCCACAGACAGTGTAATTTAAAACTTGAACTATTTGTAGATGGTGTGGAAAGAGAAAACCTGGTAATCCTTCGCTTGCTGCTACCATATAAATAGCCCAGAGTTTGTTTGCTGGGAGGCGTGCTACAGTTGTTTTCCAGTCAGCGTCATTGCACTCCACTTTCCTCACTCCCTCTCCCTGGCCTCCCTTGTGCTGCCCTGACTTATGGCTGCCAAATAGGGCATCATAACCTCAGTACACTCAGAGAGGCAAGCGGCATGCTTCACACAGAGCTAAGGAGAGAGATTCTTAGATTTAAAAATACACCGTACACTATGTAAGTAAGCAAATAGTATACATTTTTGTTGCAATTTAAAAACAAAGTAAACATTTAAAGTACCAGTCTTAATTCAGTTGTGATTAAAGTCCTCTGTATACAGACATTCCATTTCAGAGGACCATAAGTAACTGAACAGTTTCTTCCTAGTTGTTTCTTTGTGCATTATTATTTTATGTCCAGTTGCTCCATGACCAAAAAGTATTTTTTTTGCTGATGCAGACCAGCAGAAGATCTTTTGTCCTATGAAGTTCATCCAATAGAAATACAAATGCCTATCTAATTAAAGCTTGCATTCTTCATTTTAACCTCTGAATCACTTAATTTCATGTCAAGTGTGCTGCAGTGCAGAACTGCAACAATTCTACTTAAAGCTAAAAAAAAAAAAAAAAAAAAAAAAAAAAAAAAAGCTACTTAAGGACTATTCTGTAGCTGATACTTTTTTTTCACTGTATTTTCTCTCTGCAAAAACCCCTTTGAATGAAGAAACTATTCTCTAGTAATAAAGTTTCTACGACTGCTCCAGTTGTGTAATTACAGCATTCTACTTGCAAGATCAGTCATAGTACAAGCTGGTGGCATGCTATCACACTTTGTAAATAAACATGATGACTGATGTGGTAACAGTAGTAAGAGGTTTATGACTCATAACTTACAAGTAAAAAATACACAGTATGTCATCAGCATCTGAAAGCTTAGCTTATGAAGAGGTATAAAAATATTACAATGTGCACTTTGTTCTACAGGTCGCAAGAGAAAGTGGTTTAAGGTTGACGAGGCTATCAGAGTGCTGCAGTGCCATAAGCCGGTCCATGCTGAATACCTCCGCAGACTGACCCCTCGATGTGGCCCCACTAATGGCAACAGTCAGGAGCCCACAAGCCCAGACGACAACGCTCCCCTCCACCAAAGCACTTCACAGGACTGTGCTCTGCCCCGCTTACACAGATAGAACTGCCAACAGGGGGCAGCTGTTTGCCATACAAAGGAAATTCTCCTTGGACTAGAAAGACTTTTTGCATGTATTATTTCCATGTTTACTATTTGAGATTGTATTTTTTAAACTGTTGAGAAACCAAAGGCTGGAGGAGAACCTGCCTTTGACTCTCGGGTCAAGCTTGTAGTGTGTATAGATTTTTTTTTTCTTTGCAAACAGTTTGCTAGAGCCAAACAAGCTTATTGGAATTGAGCAGAATGTGAAGGTTATTGTGACACTGTTGGTCATTTTGGAATGTGATCTATGGGTGTGTGCCTTTGATGGAATTACAAACAGGCAAAGGAGATTTGATAAAAGACTGCTGGACTTGTATTATTTATTGGTGGTTTGAGTGGTGGATTAAAGAATGTTGATAATGAATCTAAATTATCTTTAGATATTAACAGATTGACAAAGCTGTGCAAAAACTTGATGTAAAAATTCACAACCAAAATGCAAAAAGGATTTTTTTAAAGTTATTTTCTTAAAGATGTTTCAAACTACAACAGTATCATTTGAAATGAAGGAGCTGGGTGCCTTTAACCTTTAACTCAAATTCAGCCGGATGTACTTTTGAATGCTTTAGATGACTAGCATAGGGATGCCCAAACCAAGTGCCTGGAGATCCACCATCCTGGAGAGTTTGGATCCAACGCACCTGGCTGTAATATTCAAATGCCCCTGAAGATCTTCATTATCTGGAAAATGTTTGTTTAGATTAAGGTGGTAGATTTCTAGGACCAGGATTGGGCACCTATGCTTTAGCAACGTGCCTGCAAACATGCTGTGAACTTTCCGTTTATTTTCACAGGTTGGTCTTAAATGTGAACTCAACCTATTAAACAGTGTAATCTTGTGTACTTCTCATTCTCTGTGCAGTAATATCAAATAAGCATCTTTTCATCTTCATCTCTTCTGTAACTTCAACCAGATTTGAAATTTTGTCAGCAGACAGGCTTTTGGTGCTATTGTTGAAGTATATATTCTCAAAACTCTTGGATATCATGCTTGAATGGTAATAGTTGTCAAATGTTTTGAGTTGAATCAAATATGTATGAAATATTTAATAGTTTTTAGGACAAGTGGCAAAACAATTGCTCATTTTAACTAGTTTTGCACCTTTACCATATTACACCATATTTTTGTGCCAATTCTGTGTTTCTCTTTTATGATCTAAAAATCAAAATGTAGACTGAATTCTTTGGTACTGAGAATTAATGAAGGCAAAAATAATATAAAGAACTTACAGTGTAATGACAGAAGAATGAATTGAGAAGAAAATATAAACGTACACCAATCTTTGAGGCTGCTGTGTGCTAAATATGTGGAATGACCTGCAGTACAAAATCAAAAACTTTTGTCAGAATTTACTGAAATGCTGGGCAATATGAGTAAATCATTTTACATTTGTATGTATTCTGTTTGTTGAAAATTTCACTATGATATGATTTAACATTCTATCACACCAGTGGCCAAAGACTGGGCATAACATGCTTTGTACTATCTATACACAGTCATGTCAGAATATTATAACCACCTACTTAATGGTGAGAATAACCACACTTGGCTCAGAGTGTTTGCTCAATGGTGATTCCTAAAACGGGTCACTCTTGTGTTCAGCATAGAGGTTAACTGCTCTTATGTGGCATGTTGATAGCTCTGTACCACTCGCTGGAGTATCACTACTGGGGCACTACGGTTATGCTGTTGGGAGGCACACATGAGAAGTTCATTCTCAGTACACTTTTACTACGGCAGCTCTAGAATATCACACAAAGTTAGCAGTTTCTGATATGCTACCATCCTTGTCCTATACATACATACATACACATTACACTTATATAACGCCTTTCTAGACACCCAAGGACGCTTTACAATGGACACACTTCATATACACACACTCCATATACACACACTCCGGTGAGAAGCGGCAGCCAGTCGCGCACAGCGTACTCTCAACCGGAAGCAACCGTCCACCTGGAGGACTGCATCGAGCACTAGGGGATCACCCAGAACAGAGTGACAACCATATCTGGGCATACATACATACATACATACATTCATTCATTCATACACACCAGGGTAATTTTAGAGTATCCAATCAACCTGATCTCCATGTTTTTGGACTAGTAGTCCTAGTAGTCTATTATGCATTTTGGACAACACTCAAATTGTCATCTGCCCATTAAATTTCATTTTACACACTGCAACAACTGACTAGTGTGCTTACTTATTTATATGTGCAGCAAATCCTGTCAGGTAGCATCTGTGAGTTAATTCCAAACCAGGGGTGGTTATAATATTCTGATGACTGTAGTATAGAAAACAGTATTTACTTGTTTACTTACCTGCTGCATTGTAAATATAATGTGAGAAGAAAACCCATCAAAAAGACCATCTCTGTACTGTTTGCACTGCAAAACAACCAGTTTCAAATATATTAAGTCAGACTACTGTGAATACTATAAAAATCATTTCTGGGAAATGGATGTTTCTGCGTATCTAAAGCTGTTCTCCACAACCAAATATACTGACACTGAATCTAGAGGCTAGGTTGTGTGCCTTCATGTTTGTGGTACAGAAAAATCAATTCTTCATTTCCCTCCATAGTAAATCACTGGAACTGAATGTTGCCAGTGACTGATATTTTACTCTTGGCTATTAAAAATCCCCGTCCGTCCTCCGGCCCAGTAGGTGGTAGACATTTGTTATCTGGAATTAGTGGTTAATATCACCGTGTGTAATAAATGTCCACAAATGAATCTGATGCAGTAGTGGAAAAGAGAAAGCGACGATTAAAGAAAACATCTGATTTAAAGAATGAGAGGTTAACTTGTTATTTTTCCCGTCCACCTTAAATGATGCAGCAGCAGCCTGGCGACTGTGCAGTATAGAATGTAAATGCTGCACTATTTAAGGTGGAGCGGAAAATTCGAATAAGAGGCTGGCGAATAAGAAGCGGACCCGCCTACCCGCTCATGTGTTGCAGGCTGCTTGCTGCGCTCTGGGCAGGTGGCAACATCAGAGAATAACATACGCCAGCGAGGAAAACCCTGTGACTTCTGACATTTGTAGCTAAGGAAAAACAAAAGAAGAAAATGTTCAGACGAATATTACAAATGGTAAGATAAAGGAAGAAGCTGTAACGTTGCTCTGTCAGAGGTATAGCTCACTGGCTAACTGCTCAGAGTCGGAGGTTATGGCTAATAGTAAATAGCTAATGGTAACCTCCGTCAGTAGAGGCCTGCGATGAAAGCCAGTGACAGACAAAATTCGTTCCTGTCTGTTAGTCTTGCTCTTAGGACAGCTCATAAATATAAATCATGTGTACTGGCTTAAGCAAAATCAACACCGAGCGCCTGAGTGATATGACAGTGAGTGTTTATCTCCGGGACTCGCCGTCCCGTCTTAGCTTAGCCGTAGCCTAGTAACTGACTAGCCGCTACGCTAGCAGCTGTCGGGTTGTCTCATTCTTTAGCTGCGAGATTAAAAGTGTGTAATAATTTGACGATATAAGCGTTAATGTCACACTTCTCATGTTTTCCATTCATTTAAAAATAAGCTACTGTGACTTGAGATTGATTTCCGTTACTCTGTTTATGTTTGTGTCACTGTATTAGTGACCATATTAAAATATCTAGATACAAGTCATTTTATACAAGAATGTGCTTCAGTTACCCACCAGCAGATCTGTCATTTTTAACGAATAAGTGTTCGTGTAAGTTATATAGGTCACGTTATCTCTTGTGACTTTTAACCCCACCGCTCTCTGTTAAAGACAGAGTGGGTGATTTGTTTTGTTATATTTCTTGAAATACTTTTTACATTCTGATAGCAGTCAGTAAATCAAATGCTCTGACCACATAAATAAAATGAACTGTTTATAAAAGTCACATGACTAAAAACCCACGTCCAATCATTTCACTCGGACTGAGCTGAATTATTGGATGGACACAGCGATAAACCACTCCCCTGACGGAATACATTTAAATAGAGATTTAAATACCTGTGAATGTGAAATGAGATACCATGTTTTGAGACAGCTTTACCATTAATGTCAACACCTGTCTATTTTCTGTGTAGTATATTTTAGATCTCATTAGGAGGTAGACAAGATGTAATATTCACTGTCCTGAAAGCAGTGTTAGTTGACTTGTAGCTAAATGTCAAATCCTGATAACAATGTTAGCTACTGTCTACATTCTCTTTCCATAAAGCTTTATTAAAAGTGACTAATGGGTGATAAGCCATTTAGTCATAAGCCACTTAGGTTGGTCCCTGCAAGCACTGAGATGAAGTACTTAAGTATATAACAAGCTAAGCTAGAGCCAACTAACATAGCTAGCTAGAATCCATCACAAAAACTAAAGTAATGTATCTGGAAATTGGATACAATTTTTAACAACAAATTCTGAGATTGAGAATGAGTTAACATTGAAACCTATAAGATACAAAAAGTCTGCTGCACACGAAGTTGTTGATACTGTCTGGATCTCATAAAATTCTTGTGGCTGGACAGTCCTCCTGACTTTTGATAGCTTTAATACAACTATGATTTCTTTTAGGGTCTGTTTTGCATTTTGGCATCCTGTAAAAACTTAAGTCAGGGGTTTTAATCTTACTCGTCATGCAGCCCACAATGCAACAGTTTTTTTTCAAAAAGGCATGGAAAGTGACAGAAAGGTTGCCGTTTTTCTGTTAGGTCATAATCTGATTTTTGTATGATGGGATTTGCTATTTTGTGTGTAGACAACTTAGCTACATCTTCTTTTGTTAAGCAGTAAGCTAGGTATCTGGCTGTGTTTAATTTGTATGTATACTGCATGTGTAAATGATGTGGATTGTAAATAATGCTTTATAGGTGCTTTTTGACATTTGAACATCCATGTAGGTGGATAGTGTTGTTAATGCTCTCTCTGTGTGAGTAATCAAGCCCTTTGCACAGTTGCATTTTACATGAGTGGTTTTAGAAGGAGGACTAAAAATAGACTTTTTTTGTTTGGATTTTTTCAAAACTGGCTTACACTTACTAATTTCTCCAAAACAGCCTAGTTTAGCTCTAATTGTAAGTTTAGTTACACTTGGTTGGCCAAAATTAGACCCCTTTATTAATATCTGTAAATTCAGCTATTTATGGACAGTATATAGCCCTAGGATCATAAAAATGAAGAAGCTGTGTGTTGGCATTTGTCTGGTTTCCTGGAGAAAGTTTGGTTAGAAATTGTTGCCATTATGCAGACGCATGTTTGTTGCAGTCTCATGGTTGACATGAGAAATGGTAAGAGGGGACCAGCAGTTGGAGTCAAAAAATTGGATCTCACTGACATTCTATTATTCTCTCCTGAGAACAGTGACAGCTTCTTATTGTCTGATTCTGGGTGTCTTTGGATAGAAGGTAGAATCTGAGATATAATAGTGCCACTTTAAATCAGAATAGCATTTGTGTTAATAATTCAATTCAAAATGGTAAAATGTCATATTTTATATTCATTACATGTAAAAGTGACATTTCAAGCCTTTTTATACTGTTGATCAGTATGGCTGATGGCTCAAAATCAGAAATCCAGAATCTAAAATTAGAATATTTAATTTCAAGTTGTAAATAACTATTCAGACAGTATTAACATTCAGACAAAATGAAATGTCACTTTACGTGTAATGAATATAAAATGACGGTGAACTAGTGAACTACTTCACAATGTTTTAATTTTCAGATATTCAATAGTATACAAATTCACAAACTAACAATTAGACTTTTTTTTTTCTTTTAGTTTAGTCTAAAATCACTAGTGGTAAATTGTTTAATTTTAGACTAATAAAAGAGTACTTTAACAGTTTATCTCCAAATTAGAATATTATTTTAAAGAATAGTAATTTACTCAAATTAGAAATAAAATATTCTAATAATTAGAGATTTTGGATTCTTGATTTTCATGAGTTAAGTCATAGTGATCAACAGCTTAAACAATGGTTCAAATTAAACTTTTCTTGTAATGAAAATGACCGTTTACCTTTTTGAGTGAAATTATAAACACAAATGATATTAATCTTAATTTGAGATTGAAAAATGAATACAAAATAATCTTAAGCCATTTTGTCTTAATGAGGGAAATTACTCATTTAGATTGATTTGTCCTACTTGACAAGTATGAGTGACTTGCCATGTGCCATGTTTTATTTATTTGTTATTAAACATGATCAGTGTTTGCTACGGTTTTTCTGGTTGCTAGGGTCAGAGTTTGAGAAGTATTTAACACTTCTTTAAGGCAGTCTTATATTTAACCCTGTCCTCAAATGACTCTGAATAACAGCTATGTCAAGACCAACTCAAGGAGTGGACAACACCATATAGTGCAATTCTCTATCAAGATACAAGAGAGAGTATATATTCCTGATTTAATGCCTCCTATTCACACGAATCATCTTTAAATAGCCTAAGGGGGATCTAATACTGGATATTGTGTTTGGGTAATGGCTGTCCACAGCCAGTTGATCCTTCACTATGATTTATTTCTAAGAGTTATCATGAAATAGCAGGAGATTGGATTGACAACATTTAATCCTAGTGGTTCCTACTGTGTGGAATGTAATAGTCAGGGCCAACGCATTCTCAGCCACTGGCCCAGTATAGACTATGATCCGGCACATTCTGTTGTGCCAAAGCAACAAAGTATTGCATGTGGATGGAGATGTCTAACTCAATTTAATCTTTTATTTCTCTCTCTCTGTTTCTCCATCTCTGCGTGTGTGTTTCTCTCTGTTTCTCTCTCACTTGTGTTTCTTTTGCTTTTGCTTTCACTATCACTTGTTCTATCTTCTGCCACACGGTTGTATCCACTCAGACTCCTGGAAAAGGAGGCTCCCAGACCCCAGAGTCTGAGCAGCCTTCTGCTGACATGAACAATGAGACTTCAGAGGTAACACAAATGACATTTACACTTATAACTGATTTTAAAGTTAAATTTATTTTTAATATATCATTTTAGAGAGAGAGATAAATTGGAGAATGTGTAATATATTCATAATATAGTTATAAAGAGTGACATCCCTGCCCAAGCAGTTTGCTTTTAGTTTGAAATGTAAAGTCATTTTGTGTGCTTTACTGACTGTATTAAGGATCCTTATGTGGTTGACAGTACATGCACTTTCACATAGCACATCTTACAGTGACAACACACGGTATACAATATGCATATTGAAGTTTCCCAAGTGTTGTCTGTACTGTTTAGGTATACTGTAAAACAGTTTCCGTTATTAAATAATAAAACTGATTGAGGAACAAACATTTTTATGCCTGTTGAGTCTTAAACTGGTGACTCTGAGGAAAGTTCCCTATGTATGAGAAGGAAACAAGGAAAAACAGACCAATCAAAACAAGCTATATCAGGATTGTAAGACATTCTTTTAGATCAGAGTACTTCTTTTAAGTATATACATCTTGAGGTTCATTAATAAAAAAACTGTTACTGTGATAATATTTAGAAAATATAATGGTAGTTTTATCTGAATCTTTGTTTTTGGAAATACCTAAAGCAGGACTAAAGTCTTTCATTCATGGTTTTCAGTAATGACATTAAATGATCTATATGGTTGACTTTTATGTTTGTGTATGCAGGGATTCATTTGTCCACAGTGTATGAAGTCCCATAACTCTGCGGAGGAACTTTTCAAGCATTATGAAGTTTACCATGAGCCTCAGGAACAGCCCTCACACCTTGGACCTGCCAGGTCAGACCTCACACCCAGTCTTCACTTCAGTCAGTCAGCCTCATTCCTCTGCCCCCTACTTCATATGAATAATGACAGTCCAGTTCCTGCATCTCAACTTCTTTCTGATGTTTAGTTTATGATGTTTAGTCTTGTTACTAAGGATGGGACTCGCTCATCTCTCCACTTCTTTCAGCTCCACATAAAACACTGTGCCCACTTTTACAGACACGTGCACATAATAAACAAATGCACGTGAGTGTTACATGAGACAGTAATTAGAGTTCATACTTGAATGCAGTGGAGCAGATAATTTAATCTCATACTTCCAGAGCTGTCGCCACAATATGTTTTAATGTTGAATGAGGAGATTGAAAGTTATGTATATGACTTCACTATGTCACTACGTTACAAAAAATGCATCTTGCATATTTTCCCATACAATTTAATCTAGTAATAACCATTGGTTACATTTCAAAACATGTCACTTATGCTTCAGTCTGTATATGAAAATTAAGCCGTTTTACTATAAAACACTCAATATTTTTTATCATCTTTTAATGTTCAGTCTTCTTCCTGTCTGCCAGGAAGCAAATGTAACATTTCCACTTTCTAAATGATCCAGACATCTAACAAATTGTGGATTTAGTTTTCCTGAAATGCCAGAATATTTCAGTTTAATATTTTTTTTCTGTCCATTGCAGCCCAGACTGTTTTTTAATAAGAGTTATACAGCGCAGTCCATCAGTATACAGACTATTTTCATACACCAGTATATTTCAAGGTATAATAACTGTGATAATAACAACATGGAAAACTAAAAAATAGTTGAGTCTAGCATAGCAAAGCACTTGAGATACCAAGTTAGCTGCTATGCTTAACATTACTCACTATGAGCAATTGATTTGATTTGGCTAATGGAGTTGGCATTCAGCATTTTTGTTTCTTAAATTTATTCTAATTCATTGTTTTAAATTGAATATTAATTTAGGTCACTTTTTCTTTAATTTGCAACTGTTAGAGATGAAACTTATCTGGTTAAACCCTTCATAGTTTCTGTTCAAGATCACAACTGAAACCAAATTTTAAATGGACAATTGTCACAATGTTTCACTGTGCTGAAGGCACTAATTTAAGGTTGATATTGAGTAATTATATATTTATTAATGCTGTTTTTACCCATCCTTGATTGAACACCGTCAGAACACTTTAAGTTTAACAGAACTCGTGTAATTTAAATACATTTAAAATGCTGTTTTGTCCTTTTTTTAGGGAGGACCTTACTTTTTTGCGACAGGAAGTACAGGATTTACAGGCTTCATTGAAGGTATATGCTATCCATTCACAAAATTCAATTTAATTCAAATAAATATAAAATATCAGTTTTTCTATTTGTCGTTTTATAAATCACATGCCTTTGTGACATCCCAACCCTTTTGTAAATATTACAGGAAGAACGCTGGTTTTCAGGGGAACTGAAAAAAGAACTAGACAAAGTACAAGGACAACTGAACCAAGTAATTCCTTTAAAATACTAATCAGATGCTCACTGAGTTGATGTAGCTGTTTAACTTCAAAAGCTGCTTCCAACTCAATGAACATTTTATTCTAATACTGTTTTTAAAATGTTTTTGTTCTTTTCCATACTAGGGGTCACAGAATGACAGGCAAGCAGGCATGGAGGAATCAGGTGAGTTGTCTCTAGTTTTTTTGCTGGACTCTCTTTCTTAGAGGAATTTGGAGCAGATGTATCACCATGCAGAGGTTTTTTAATGTTCTTAATGATAAAGCTTTGAAATGGAAATTAGTGGTTCAAAACATCTTGTGTGTGTTCTCAGAACTGCAGATGAAGTTGCACGAGGCTGAGACAGAGAAGTTCAACATCAAACAGATGAAAGACCTGTTTGAACAGAAGGCTGCCCAGCTGGCCACTGAGATAGTAGGTAAGAGAAATTTCAGAGTCTGTCTTTTAAATTCTAAAGTCAAGCAAAAGTGTTTGAAGTTAATTTGGCTCATTTAATTTTTTATGGATCGTGCTCCGCCATTAAATGACTGTGTTGTAATCATGTACTGCACTTAACCCCAGACATCAAGTCTCGCTATGATGAGGAGAAAAGCCTGAGAGAGGTGGCTGAGCAGCGCCTGGCCAGTCTGCAGCAGGACCTCCAAAGAGAAAGGCAGGAGAAAGACAAACTCGCCACAGAACTGGTAACACTTCAGTTAATACCTCACAAAGAAATGTATTAATTTAATAGTTTCACACAGGCTATGTCTCAAATCAAATACTTATACATGTAGTGTACAAAGCATGTTCACTCTGGGGAAATAAGGAGAGGCTGTACTGTGTTGGTAATATTCAAATGAGGAAATTGAACTGAAAATTGTTGAACATTGCACAGCTTTTACACTTAATGTTCGCTTAGATACTTTAAAATAAAGGTTTGGATATTTGGTGCGTTAACAGTCTTTAATTGTTACAGTACATTTACATTATTTTCAGGTCCTTTATTCTTTAAAAGGGTTCACCACTCTTGGATGTTTAATTTACAAAAATTGTTCTTTAAAGAAACATCTGCTGAAAAGTTCTTTAGGGAACTGAAAGTGGTTCTTCTGACACCACCCAAAAAGAACAATTTTTTGCACATTTTATAAATTACAGATGACTGACTAAAAGCTATTCAGGTACAATTCTGAGAAGTTTGATACGACATTGTACTTTTTGTTTAGAGCAAAACATTAGTGTTTAATTGGAAAGGATACTAATCTACAAAATAGCACTGATTTTTTTTTTTTACTGATTCTGGTTTCTATAAAGGGAAACTGGCCAGTCAATTGTAGCAGCTGACATTTATAGGCTTTTTCATGCTGTGAGTGAAATGTACAGTTCCAGTAGTGTTGGCCACCACTACCGGTATAAATAACATCTGCTCCTAAATGGGACACACCAGCATGTAAAATTATTAATGGAAAAATACATTGCCCTTTGAAATAACAATCTCAGCAACAGTCTCACTAGCGCATCTCCAAAAATATAGTATCAGGGAAAATTTTGTGTTCATAATTTAATTCCAACAGGTAATTTTTTTTTTACTTTTGCCTTTTATTATAATGTTGATATTGTTTGAATAGTAAATTACTCAAACTGAAAAATTAAATATTCTAATAATTTGAGATACTAGATTTCTGGACTTTCATGAGCTATAAGCCATACTGATCAACAGTTTTAAAAAAAAAAAAAAAAAAAAAAAAAAAAAAAAAAAAAATTTAGATGCAGTGAGTGTAAAATATATATAAAAAAACTGTTTATCTTATTTGAATTACTTTGTCAGAAAATAGCAACAAAAATCTCTAGTATAATTTGAATAAATTGTTCCTAGTAAAATCTGCAGATGTAGTTATTGGCTCATTTTGATCATGTAATTCTACTACAATTCTGATCGTGATTTTTAAAACCCACTTGTTTTCCTCCTGCTCTCGCCAGCGTTTGTCCTGCCTGCCACATACACATTTTCACCGCTCCAGCCCACAGTCATAACATGAATTGGATTAATTGTATAGAGTGCTTGGAATTTACTTATGTATTTATTAAAACAACAAAATATTATTTAGGTTATAATGAATAATTATTAGGGCAGCACAGAGGGGCAGTGGACAGCGCTGTCTTGTTTCCTCCCACAAACCAATGCTGTCAGGTGTGTGTGTGTGTGTGTCTGTCGGTCCTAGCGCACTTGGCTGAAACTGATCAGTTGCTACATCAATATTTTGAAAGTTTATCTTAGTCATTGATTAGCTTTTTTCCTTATGTTCATTATACATGTACTATGTAATCATTACATAATTATCATTTTCTAGACTATTTATTAATTTACGGGATTTTTTTACATGTGTATATGTGGTCCTGCTCCCGCATCGTCTGGACTAATTAAATGCCCACTCCCACCAAATATGATTAAATTTAGTCCAGCGCCGTGAGATATTGTGACGACTCCCACAGGAATGCAGACCTCTACTACATAGCCTCTATAGAACACTCTGTTGTGCTGATAGAATGCTTCTGGTGCTTCACTGTAGCTTCAGAGGCCTGGAGTAGAGGATGTGGAGGTGCTGAAGAGAGAGTTGGTGCAGGTTCAGACGTTGATGGACAACATGACACGTGAGAGAGAAGATGAGTCAGAGCGGCTCAAGAGCCAGTATGAACAACTGCAGGCTAACTTTACTACCTCAGAGGTAAGCTCCATATTAAAATAAACAGCAGCAACAGCCAAATTCATGTTATGTACTGCTAGTCTATTCAGGGTGCTTCATCAATCACTTCCCCCTCTATTTTTCTTAGCCCTGTTCTGTGTTAACACAACTAGTGTCTGTAGCAGTCAACTAAAGCTGAATGCTCAGTGTTTTCTTTATTGGCTTAGGCATTTGTAGGGTTTTTTTTACATAACTGTAATTAAATATATATAAGTAAGTCATTGCAAAAAGAATAAATACCACAAATCCAGACAAAGATGTTTTACTTGTCACGTTAAATATTTTACTGAAATGTATTTAAGCTCTTTAATCCTTTTTTAAATTTTCGTAATTTCATTTTATGCCTTTTTTGCTTTGTGAACTATTTTGTTTTTACATCAAAGCTTCAGTATTTTCTTCATGCCGCTGTTGAAGTTTCATACTTCTTTTAGTGAGAATTTATAGGTCAGTTATGTTTAGTGTCCTCTGAGATTGATTCCTGAGGTTAACCATTAACTTGCAGCTCTTTCAGCTTATGCTTCCTGTAAACAAGCTTGTAATCCCATTCTGCAAAACCATTGTACCACCTGATCCCAGTTATGTAAAAGCTTCCAGTGCCAAGTTATGGATCCCTCCTCTCTACACAGGCATGCTTTTCATTCCTCTTCCTAACCTTAGTTGTAGGTGACCCTTTTAACCTTTTGAATGTGTGATCTGCCCTCTACTGGCCAAGTGTGAAATTGTTTATGGAAATTGTAAGGCATAAGTGAAATTAAACTCTGTTACTCTTCCTCTAACATTGTTCTGTCACATGTTGTGCTGTACATTTACTTATGAGATTTTAAGTGAGTAAATGTAACTACTGCTTGTTTTATCTATAAAAAGGCCTTGCCTGTCTTTTCTCTAAAGGACATTGTAGTGCTGCGTGTTTTTGTTTTTCACTCACCGGGGTGTTGTGTTTGTGTTCCTCTTGTTCCTTCTTTCCATCTTCCCCCTCACTTCCACCCTTCCTGCTCTGTGTTGGAGATTCGTAAACTCGAGGTAACACTATACTTTCATCTTTATTTTGTTTCTATGTTCTCTGTATCATTTTCCCCCTTTTTTTTAGTAAAGATATAAGCAGTTTCGAGCTTCACGAAGACATCATAACAGCGACAGTGAAAACCTCTTCACCATTTTTTATTTTGGCCCTGCATGTTTGTTAGCTTTTTGTGGGAGTCTGCATGCTTACTGGCCATGAGCTGCTGTTCTTGAACTATAAAATTTCTGACTTTTGATTAAACCTCTGCAGACAACTATCACCCAGCTGAAGGCTGAACTGGAGAAAGGACCCCAAGAAGCTGCTGTATACACACAACAGATTCACCAACTCCAGAGCAATCTGAACAACCTCCAGCAACAGAGCCAGGTACACATACCAACACACGCAAGACAGATATAAAGTACACACATTATGTCATGCATTTCTTGCTATCTTTAGGTCTTAAAGGAATTATGTACATTTTAAACAATAACAGTGAACATCAAATTTTATTAGTGACAGTGCAATATCAATAACCAGTGTTCACAGAGGAATTTGACATCTGCATTTAACCCATCTGTGCTATGAAACGCACATATACAAACACCAGTGAACACACTAGCTGGGCAGTGAACATGCATGCCCCAAGTGATGGGCAGCCACTGCACTCAGGGAGCAGTTGAGGGTTAGGTGCCTTGCTCAAGATCAGCATTAAAACAAAAAATGGCTTGAAATAGTAACTTTATGTATAATGAATATAAAATGTGAGTTTTTAAGTTCAATGATGAACACAATTTGTTTTTATTTTAATTTTTTTTAATGCACTAGTACAACAGAACAAAACAAGATTTTCCCATTCAGTGTTACAGACCAAAATGTGTATTAATTTTCTTGGTCTTGCTTTAAACGTAATATCAGTTGTAAAGAGATCCCCTCGCACTCTTCCATTATTGAAATTGTTTCTCAGTATCTCCTGGCTTACCATAGTTTTGAACACAGACATGGTATCGATTGAAAGTTTAGAATCTTTCAACAGAATTTCTCCAGTTGTTTCAAAGAACAGCAAATTTTATTTTTTAAACAAGTGAGCAGAGACCTTTCAGTGAGAATACACCATTTATTTTCAGAGGGGCCTAAAAAGGATAATAGCTTACAGGAACTTTACAACACTATATTTTAATGACCTGCTTTATGACACCCCCCCCCCCCAAACACCTCATGCACTATAACCAGCTGTGATGAGAGCTTGCAGCTCATAACCACCATGTCCTTTGAAGCAGTGTCCAACTATAAATACTGTGCGTGTGTTTTCATGTACTGTCCTCTCCGTTTTGGGAAACAGTGTGACATGGTTTTACTGGAAACCCCTTTTTACTGCTGGTCCAGCATGGGCTGGCTGGGATGACCACATAACCTTGTCAGCACACCACATTTTCTATCAGCTGTCAGTGTGCTGACACTTACTTCAGAGCCTTTATAATAATACCTACAGGGGTTGAGCCATGCCATTACAGTACCTCAGGCTGATCTACAGAGCCAGGGTAATGGTCATGAAAGGCCACAGGCCTGCTCTGGGTTGTTACCAGGGTTAAAATGTCTGTAGAGAGGGAAACCCTCTCGGAAAAGACAGGCTGCTTCCCTGAAACAGGGATAATGTTGGGTATGCGGGAGGCTGAAGCAGGAACAGTGAAGCAAAGAATAAAACGCACTGTACTGTTCAAATTTTTGAAATCAGTGTTTTCCCAAGTTTTGCAAGTGAATAGTTACTAATAACTATATAAATAAATGAACCTTACACATAATTAGCAGTAAGCTGTTAGTAAAATGTGTATGGAAAAAACTAAATATATCCTGAATGATGAGTGAAATTGTGTCTTTCTAAAATGACTGAAAACTGTACACAGTATAGAGTACAAGATTGAAGTAATAATAACATTAGTGTCCACAAAAGATTTCAAAAAGGTTTCAAAAATATCAAATGGTACTTAATATCACAAAAAATATTTTAAATAACATACTGTATATAATTTTGAAATATGTGGCTTGATGTATATAGAACTTGTCACTGTATTTACCCTGAAATGCAGTTTTTCATCAATACACATGATTTTAGCTGTTATGTAGTACAGGGTAATATACCTGTTCTGCATTCAGGACAATAGTAATCAAATATTATAAGTATATAATTACAGTTTGTCATTTAAAGCTTTATTGCTCAAAATACTTGAAACATGATAAAAGCTAAGAATATATTTTGGTGTGTAGTTTATATTTAATTTTATATTTATATTTAAATACGTTGCATAAGACAATTATGCAAAATAAAAATGATTTAAAACTTTTGAACAGAAATCTATAGATAGAGTAAGACATCACAACCTGAGACAGACAGAGATATGAATGGTGAAAGAAAAAAAAATCAAAATTAAGCACTCATTAACAGTGTCAGATTAAATGTACATGGAGCCACAGTGGGTTGTTTTCAAAAGTGGACATTGTTCTTAAATCTACTATTTACCATGTTTAAATAGCTTCAGAAGAACTTTTAAAGCACTTCTTTGAAACTTGCAACACAATCTAAATGGGCCTAATGAGTAAACTATACCATTATTATCAGATAATAATGCAGAAGAGTGTCTGAGGATGGAACATTACAGTAACTGTAATGGAGAAAATATGTGAAAGGAATAGGCTTGTATGATGAGTAATTGCAACAGATGAACAACGACTCAGCTGGGATGTACTTTCCAAAGAGAACTAAGAAAAGATGAAAAGGAGAGTTTGCCATAAACACAACCCCAGCTGTCTCGTGAGTAAACAATACATGGAAAAAGCTCAGTTAGTGATGGCAAACTGCCATGTCACTATGTCCCATTAGCACAACCATGTCATTATCAGCTCTGACTTTATAGCAGGGCAAAGGTCAGCACACTGTCCTGCTGGCATTCCTGGTGCCCAGTTCATGCATCATAAAACTGTCAGCTCTTAAATGTCACTCCATTCCTTTTGTACATGGAATCTCTGAGACTGTACATGGACGTCAGATTATGACTGACTTCAGTTCTGTTGAAATATCAACTGACTGAATCAGCTATTGTTCATTTTCTTTATAAAAGTGGCTACTCAATAAGCTGTAGGCCTAGATGTATTTTACCATGTTTATCCAGAGTTTTCAAAAAAACATATCAATAGGAAGCTGACCCATCTTGATTTAAATTGTAATTTATCTCGGAAGCAGTCCAGAATTCATCCTGGCTATGGCTGTGCCACTGCTCCTTTGAAAGTCCTTAATGACATATCTACATTAGATTCCAAGCAACATATTGTAACCATTTTGATTGATTTAGCCAAAGCTTTCAATTCCATTGAATATTCTATTTTACTAAATATATTGGGTTTTTGTGTCACTCACCTATCTCACAGGCCACAGTATGTAAAATTAGATAATTATCTTTCTCACTCACTTTTTGTTATTAGTGGAGTCCCCCAGGGATCAATATTGGGTCTGACTATGTTTTCTTTATTTATTAATGATAGTCCTCATTGCTGATCGTAACTCGTTTTTTCACTTGTATCCTGACGATACTACCGTGTATGTCATAGGTCCATCAGTACAACCATTAATTTGTATAATTTATTTAATATATATATATATGAAATATATGGCAAAATATACTGTACATAGAAAATGTCACCAAATTTGGCCTGATGTCAGTTCTATTGTATTTAGTCAAAACAAGTTCTGCTCATTTGCTGCCTTTCTCAGTTGCTGTCCGACAAACTGGCCCGCAGGGAGAAGGAGAACCAGGAGCTAGAGGAGCACTTGAGGCAGGAGCAGACCTCTAAGAAGAACCTGCAATCCAGCCTGCACCAAAAGGACCTGGAGCTGCAGGATATCCAGGCACGGGCTTCTGTAGGAGAAAATTCACTCAACCGAGCTCAGGCTGAATTAGCTGAGCGTAGTGAGGAAGCAGCACGCCTCAAGCGGGAGCTTGCTGAGCTAGAGAAAACCCACCAGGACCTGAAGGCTGAGCGAAAGCAGCTTCAACAGCAAAGAGAGGAGAGAGAGAACCAGGGTCTCCAGCAACAGAGCGAGATCAGTCAAGTGAGACTCAAATACAGGCTTTATTTTTTAGACTAAAGGCTTCAATATATCCAGTACAGTTATTTGTGCAATTTTTTTATATCTCAACTTGTTTGTCAATTTGTTTTGATCTTGCATATCAAAAGGAATAATTTATGCTCAGTTTGCTACAAGTAGTTTTAGCATCTCAAATGAAATTGAACTAGACTACAGATATCCAAACTGCATGAAAGCATAACGTTTTTAGCTCTTGGGTGAGATGATGAAACTCTTTCATTTTTTGTGCTTTTCCACAGTGGAGATTAGCCTACCCAGTCTTCCTAGTGTACTCAGACATTATGCACAGTTGTTTATTTTTGTACTTTATGATGTACTTTTAAAATGTACTTTATGTTGCCCCCGCAGCTGCATGCAAGGCTTCTAGAGACCGAGCGGCAGTTAGGGGAGGTACAGGGCCGACTGAAGGAGCAGAGGCAGCTGTCTGGAGAGAAACTCAAAGATCGAGAGCAGCAGGTTGCTGATTTGCAGCTCAAACTCTCCCGCCTGGACGAGCAGGTTGGTTGGGACTGCAGTGTGTTACTTAAAAGTGGTGAAAGTATAAATATTTAATCAACTGTTTAGCTTGTGAGTGGGCTTTTGGCTTTCAATTTAAATTGAAATGAATCCAGAGCCAAAAGCTAATTTGAGGAATGCAGAATTTAAGCTGAATTTTATAGAATGAAAATAAGTTAATCAAGTTTACAAACTGAAATTGGCATTAGAGCTGCCTACCACAATTCTGCCATTGTCTGTGAATCTCATAGACATAATACACTATTATTCTAGTTAAGTGAATGACCAGCCTTATGTGTTGTCTTGCAGCTGAAGGAGAACTCCACCAAATCCACAGACCTGCAGCACCAGCTGGACAAATCTAAGCAGCAGCACCAAGAGCTTCAAACTCTTCAGCAGAGCACCAATGGCAAGCTGCGTGAAGCACAGGTAACTTCTCCCACCTTAATGAACATTCTCCAGAAATCCTGTGGTCACTGCCATTAATTCTGTAGACTTTTTGTTTTATAAAGAACATTGAGCCTCATTCACCAATATATTCCTGTTATACATTTGTTCTCAAATATCATTATATTTTAAATACTACAGTATTATACAACTGTAGAAATGAAGAAAATGCCTTAACTGTTAATTTACAGCAACCAATTATGTTCAATTGTGCTTTTAAGTGTGCATAATCTGTGCAAATAAATCCAAAATAAGAAATCATTGGTGAATGTCAGAATCTTCATGAAAAGTATGGTTTTGTTTTGTATTTCCCACTATTGTGCCTAATTCAGCTTGTTAAGTAATTACCAGGCATGAGAAGGTAATGCACAACTATGTTGATCAGGTGAATTGGCTACTCTAAAAAAAAAATACCCTGTTGTGTGTATGCCTGTGTATGTATGTATGACCAGATATGGTTGTCACTCTGTCCTGGGTGATCCCCTAGTGCTCGATGCAGTCCTCCAGGTGGACGGTCGCTTCTGGTTGAGAGTACACTGTGCGCGACTGGCTGCCGCTTCTCGCTGGAGTGTGTGTATATGAAGTGTGTCGATTGTGAAGCGTCCTTGGGTTTCTAGAAAGGCGCTATATAAGTGTAATGTGTATGTATGTATGTATGTATGTTGAGTCATAAAGGAGAAGAAGCACTATGTGATTTCATTAGTAAGATTTAGTCCTCTTGATGCATATTATGCTGTACTTGAAAATAACAATAAATCTCTGTCTAACTTGTTTGCTTTACAAGGATATTTGTGCTGCTGTTCTCCAATCAGATGTGATTTTTCTTTTGCAGAATGACTTGGAGCAGGTTCTGCGTCAAATTGGAGACAAGGACCAGAAGATACAGAACCTGGAGGCCCTACTGCAAAAGAGCAAGGCTAGCCTTAGCCAGCTGGAGTCTGAAAGGGAAGACCTGTGTGCTAAGATTCAGGCAGGAGAGGGAGAGGCTGCTTTACTCAACCAGCTGCAGGAGAAGAACCACACACTACAGGAACAGGTACAAGATACCTTCTCACCTACATGTACATGAGATTGGCTCCATGTAGGATGCAGATGTACATCATGGCTACATTTGTCTCTGAAAATGATGTCAGACTTGCTGCATTATAAGTATCTCTTCACGCAGGGTAAAGTGTCTTTACCACTTTCTATCCACAGATAACTCAGTTAACTGATAAGCTTAAAAACCAGTCAGAAAGCCATAAACAGGCCCAAGAGAACCTTCATGAGCAGTTGCAGGAGCAAAAGAGTCAGTTGCGCTCAGCACAGGACCGATACCAAAGTTTGGAGAGCACTGTGACTGATCTTACTGCTCAGCTCACACAGAACAAAGAGAGAGTGGCCCAACTTGACACACAGGTACTTTTTTTTTTTTTTTTTTTTTTACTTTTATAGAATTTGTTGAGTCTGGCTCAGAATCACCTGGTTGGGGCTTAACCTGTTAGTAAACAAACACATTTTGATCATTTTCTTGTTGAGAAAAGAGTGTGGTAAAAGTTTTTCATTATATTGTGACGCAGTGTTTGTGTGACAATGTGCTGTTTTGTGTCAAAGCTGAAGGCTAAGACAGAAATGCTGCTATCTGCTGAAGCAGCAAAAACTGCTCAGAGAGCTGACCTGGAGAACCACCTAGAAACTGCCCAGCATGCACTGCAGGACAAGCAGCAGGTTAGTAGTCAGTTTGTTGATGTTTATTAGTGAATTGATGTTCCTTATTTTTACATTTAAATCTGCAAAAGAAAATAAAACTGTCTTTTAAAATATATTCCTTAACCGTGAGACTCGCAGAAAATCCAACTTTATTAAATAAATTCACAACCAATTAAATCATCTTGTGTGGGCTTGTGTATGTAGGAAGTGACCAAGATCCAGGCAGTATCAGAGGAGCAGGGCCGTAGGCTACAGGAGAAGCAGGAGCATTGTTCTCAGCTGGAGGCCAGTCTGAAGGAGAGCAGGGACAAACTCCTGGCTGCAGAGCAGAGGACCGACACCCTGGAGAGCCAGGCCAAGGTCAGCAGCACATGCATCACAAGCCACGCCTCACCTTTTTGCTGAGTCACATTACATCCGTCATCTTGCATGCTTTTCACTAGGATTGAGAATCTTCTTTCTGCTCTCTGCCTCATGGCATATTTTTGTCTCCACATTTTGATCACACATCCTCTTGAGAGCCTGAATGCTGTGTTTATTTAGTTTGAATGGGCATGTATGTGTGGCAGAAAGCGGAAGCTGAGTTAACAGAGCTGCGTTCAGGGAGGGAGCAGGCACAGAAGGAGCAGCAGAGACAGCAGCAGCAGATCAGTGAGCTGGAGAAGAAGAGCAAGGAGCTTAGCCACCTACTGGACACTGAGAAACAGGGGTAGGCATTTATTTAACATTGACAATTTGCATACTATGGCTGCACAATATGTGGTTCATTAACCCTCATATTATGTTTGGGGTCAATTAGACCTGATCCAATGTTTAACGTTTTTAAATACACGTATAACTTTTTTTGCTTTATGTTTAATGACTTTTACTAATTGCATGCTGATAACTGAGTAAACATAAAATTAACATGATTTTTTTAGTGTTCTGTACACAAATTGTATACATCAGTGTTCTTTGGAGTCAATTTGACCCCAGGTTGTTTTAGCTGTATAACATAAAATATCAACATTTTAGAGAGTAGAAAGTGTCTGAGTCAGAGGAGACTTAAATTATAATAATTTTCTGGGGGGTTAAATTGCTGGGGTCAAATTGGCCCCAAAAACAAATGATGTTATTAAATATGAACATATGAGGGTTAAAAATGCCAAATATTACATGCAATCTTTCAATTGGGTTGTGTTAGCATTCTGTGCATTGCCATATGTTCCAGATGAGTAGTGTTGTTTTAATAATCAGGTTATTTGAATTATTTAATTGAATGAGTTTTTAAATTTATTCACATAGGCAAATTAATGTACTCTGGTCTTTAACCACATTTCATCATAATAAGGTAGATAGATTGGCCCAACTCGCCAAACCTTTCTGTATCCTTTTTCCTATTGTGTATTGTTATATTATTACAGTATCTCCACTCTTACATTTAAAATGCAATGTAACGCATATGTAACAAAATGTTTGTGTTGTGTATCATACACTCAGCTAAGCCGTGGGTTACATTAGTGATTCTACTGTATGTATTGTCTAAAAACTGTTAACCTTTTTTGCCCGTCTTAATACTGCCATGCCCATTCTACTTCTCTCAGGGCTGCAGTACTGCAGGAGGAAGCACAGAAGAAGAGCTCAGCTTTGGCAGACACGTGGAAACAGCTGGAGAAAGTGGAGAAGGAGAAGAGTAGTCTGCAGACCAGTTTGGACCAACTCACCAAGGAAGGGCAAGCTCGACAGGCTGAACTAGAAAAGATACTCAAGGGGCTGAATGCAGAGCTCCAGAAGGCCCAGCAAGAGAGAGACACACAGGCTAAAGAGCTCACTTCAGTGAAAGAGGGTCTGAGGAAGGCTTCCACAGCTCTGAAGGAGATCCAGGCTCAGCTTGAAAAAGAGAAGAAGAGTAGCACGGCAGCCCTGGAGGAGAAGGTAGATGTAGTGGCACTTTGCCCAAAAGAAAATTGGCTTTTACAGTTTTTTATTAAATAACACAATGATTTTAATAGTGTTTGAGCACACAGTGTGTGTGTATACTTCAGTGTCCTCAATCCATGTCATGAATTAGTTTTATGTGACCATTTATCAGTGTGTCATTAATGAACATGGCATGCGTTACATAATATAAGTGATGAATGAACTGGAACTGTGCACTTTCATAAAAGTCTGTGCACTGCAAAGTGTTTCTCTCTTTCTTACAGGAGAACGCTTACAAAAAGGCTCAGCAGGAGCTTCAGAAGAGTGTGGAAGCTTCATCTAAAGAGCTGAGCACGGCTAAATCTCAACTGGAGAAAATGGCAGAGGTGAAAAATTGAAAATACTTTTTTGTACATGGACAAATATGAATGCAACTAACTTGTGTATGGTAATGGTAGCAACATTTTAACAATTAATGTGGAATGGTTAATGGAGTTTAGGTGGAGAAGGGCCTTCAAGCCCAGTTGACAACACTGAATGCCCAGTTAAAACAAACCCAGGATGCACTTAAAGAGAAGGAGAAGGAGATCCAGCAATTGCATGCCCAAATGAAGACGGCCCAGGGGTCATTTATCCAGGAAGCAAAGAAACTGCAGAGCCAAGTGATGGATCTGCAAACTGCCCAGACTCAGAAGGTAAATATGCAGCAACTCTCAAGCAAATCCTCCACATGTCTGTGTTGATTCCAAGTGACTGAAGTAGCTGTTTTTTGTAAACAATATTTGTCATTATTAAAACAGCAAAGTTAATTTGTTATTATTATGGGGTCTTATAAACATGCAGAATGAACCTTGGAATGTCGGGCATGTAATACATGTCACATGTTTTGATCTAGTTAATCCAAGGTGTGTTCATGCTTTAGGTGGAGGAGCTGGCTAAGCTGAAGGAGCAGATGGCACTGCTCTCTAAAGAGCTGGGCACAGAGAAAAGTCGCAGTGCAGAGATACAGAAGATATGTGACTGCACCAAAGAGAGTTTGGCCAAACTACAGTCTGACTACTATGGCAAAGAGTCAGAGGTCTCTGCCCTGCGCCAGGACCTCAAGGTGAATTTGGTTTTGTTACATTTCACAGCATGTACCAAAAAATGTACATATCGCCAGCAGTACTCAAAAAAAAAAAAAAAAAGAAAGGGCCTTGACTTCACCGGTATCGGAGGAGGCCTGTGCTCATCTGCCCCTTCCAAGAGTGCAAGTGATGGTGATAGGGAGAGTTGATAAAAGGGGCGAGTTATATGGCCACTAAAATACATTGTGAGAAAATCAGAGGTAAAATAATAAAAAAACATACATTGTAAGATATATTACATTAATTACATGTAAAATGACAAATTTAAAACCTTTTTTTGTTTTAATGTTGATACTGTTTGAATAGTAATTTACTCAAGATGAAATATTCAAATTTGAGAGACTGCATTTCTGATTTTCATGAGCTGTAAACCATACTGATTAACAGTAAAACAAAAATGGCTTAAAGTGTCACTTAATGAGTAATGAATATAAAATATATGTTTAACTTTTGTAATTAAATTACAAACAACAATTAAGGTAGGTATATACTCCCAAAAAGTCAGTCGGCTTCCTTGCAATCTGATGATATCTCTGGTATTTTTTAAGATTTCTCTTTGATTTTCAGAGTACTTATACTTTATATATTTCTTCATGGGATGATCTCAGCATTTTTTGATCAAACCTTTGTAAGTACTAGATTAGCAGGCTTGAATATTTAATGAAATGACAAAAATGGAAACTTCTCTTTATCTTCAATATGTTTCATCTGTATTTAATTTCCTTCCATCAGGACATGAGTTTATTGGTTATAAATAAAAGTCCAAAAAATAAAGTCAAAGTCTTTAGTGGTTTTTGAGATATACCGTTTAGAAAATACATAACTTTCTGCCTCTCGGTGGCCATATTGGATGCTAATTTGCATAATTTATGCAAATTATGTAACCTAGGAATTATTTGCCATTTACTGATTCATATGGTTCAAAAAAACATGAATCATTTAATGTTAGACATTTTAGTTTGGGAGTATATACCTACCTTAATGGTTATTATATTAAACTATATAATCTGATTTTTTTTGACATGGCACTGATTTTGTTTAGGACTGCAGTTTGGGATTATTTCAACAATTATTAATCTAATGGCTATTTATTTGATGAATCAACCAGTTGAGCCATTTCAGTCATTTTCTTTTTACTTCACTGGTCTCACATACTAGCAAGATCTTGTTGAGAGTGATATTAAAGCGAATGCAGTCTAAGCTGGAAGGGGAGATTGCCCAAGAACAAGCTGGATTTAGACCAAGAAGAGGCACTCGGGATCAGATCACAAACCTCCGGATCATCTTGGAAAAAGCAAGAGAAAGGAATTAGGAACTGTATTTCTGTTTTATTGATTTCACAAAGGCATTCGACATGGTACAACATGACCAATTGTGGATAACCATGCTGGAGATGGGTTTCCCCTCACACCTGATCCAGCTACTGAGAAATTTGTACAGTCTGCAGCGTGCAGCCGTCAGGACTGCCGATCACACATCAGCATTGTTCAACGTAAGACAAGGAGTCCGTCAAGGATTTAACCTCTCACCATCTTTATTCAACATCTTAGGAGAACAAGTGATGAGAAAAGCACTAGAGGGATTTATGGGAGGATTCAAGATTGGTGGAAGGACTATTAACAATCTCAGATATGCAGATGACATCGTCTTATTGGCCACAACAAAAGAACAACTAGAAGAGCTGGTGAGTCGCACTGAGAAGGCTGCAAAGGAACATGCAGATCAATGCAGCTAAAACAAACGTGATGACGAACACTGAAGATATACTGAAGATCACAGTTGAAGGAAGACTTCTGGAACAAGTAGATTCTTTCACGTATTTGAGATGCAGAGT
Source organism: Crenuchus spilurus (assembly GCA_036984385.1). Classification (NCBI taxonomy): domain Eukaryota; kingdom Metazoa; phylum Chordata; class Actinopteri; order Characiformes; family Crenuchidae; genus Crenuchus; species Crenuchus spilurus. The sequence continues at coordinate 93,342 of BRDA01003067.1, forward strand.
AACAAAAGCTGCAGACTGTGCCAGTGAAGTGAAGTGAAGTGAAGAATGGCCATGGGCATGTTGGTGATGGTCAAATTGACAAAGATGTGGAAAAGCAAGTCAATTAGCACCAACACCAAACTAAGACTAATGCAAGTCTTGGTCTGGCCAGTAGCTACATATGGATGTGAAGCCTGGACCCTGAAGAAAGAGGAAGAAAGACGTATTCAGGCTTTTGAGAACAAGTGCATCAGGAAGTTGATGACACTGAGCAAGTCTATGAGATGGCTAGAACTCAAAAGGAGTTACTGATGCACGTTAAATCCCGCAAGTTACGTTACTTCGGTCATGTGATGAGGCAGCACATGAGAGCATTGAAGGAATTGTTATGACTGGACTTGTGGAGGGAGTCAGAAGACGTGGAAGACCAAGAATAACCTGGATGGATAACATCAAGACGTGGACTGGATTATCAGGTGCTAGCCTGCTACAAGCAACCAGAGACAGATGGCATTGGAGAGAAGTGACTCATCTGTGCAGCCTACCATCACTGCATATGACATGACATTATTCATATCGCATCATTTTGCCATAATTCAAAGGCACATCTGTGTGAGAAGCAGTTAATTGTTGTATGGTGCAATGAAATGGCAGAAGCTACACTGCCCCTCCACCCCCCAATTACCCTCAGAAGTGTCTTGCATTGTGTCAGAGTGGCTCTGTGCATAAGAACGTTGGAGAGCAGTAGTTATACAATGTTTTAATACAGATTGTCACTGACTAATAGACAAAGCCTTAATGATGGTGACATTGGTGTCATTGAAAACACACTGTTTTATAAACCAGTTGATCATACAGCTTGTCTTCTGCTGCGTAGGTGTGTGAAGAAAAGCTGGTACTGGCTCAGGAGGAGCTGGTAGCCAGCACCAACCAGCTGAACAACCGTGAGGCCGAGATCCAGGACCTGAAGGCAGCCTGTGCTACACTAGAAAAGGACCTAAGCAAAAGAGATGAAAGGCTCAAACAGCAGGAGGATGCACTCCGAGCACTTCAGAAACAACAGGTATCAGTCAGTGGTCTTTATGACCGTTCTTCTGTAAACCTGAGCAGATTTCAGCACTGAGCAGACCTAAGCATTGTTTAGTTCAGCCAGAGGAGAATAATTTTTCTGTTTTCACTGATGTTCAGCATCATGGATAATGTGTATGTAATTATGTAGGCGCTGACGCAGGAGGAGCTGAAAAAAGGACATGCTCAGGTGGAGGAGCTGAGGGAAGCTCAGAGTGCACTAGAGAAAGACCGCAGCAAACTCCGCTCTGAACTTAAAGCTCTGGCAGACAAGAGTGAGAAGGTGAGTTATTAAATCTGTCAGTGAAGCACCTTTCCTGTTTAAGCTAATTTATTTTGCACAATTGCTTTTCAGATCCATGTTTAATGGAACTGTGAAATGTTTTCATGTAAATTAGCATGCAGATGAACTTTAGCTCTTATGCTTTGCCTTGATAATTATTTTTGCATAAAGTCCAGTATTTTACAAAATGTATGAGAGTGTATGTGATGTGTATGTGTATAGGAGGTGAAAGAGCTGCAGGCAGCAAAGCAACTGTTGCTCCAGCAGAAGGTGGATCTACAGGGTCGAGTGGAGGGTGCCCAGGCTGCACTAGAGCAGGAGCAGGGAGAGCACCAGGCCACCCGTGACTCAATCACACACACACAGCAGCAACATAAAGCAGAGATCGACAAACTTCATAAACAAATGGTATTCACGATGCTTAATCACATAAATGACTTTTACTCATTTGAAATGTAACATCAGATACTGATCCCCCCCCCCCAAACTATGGTATTTTTAAATGAGGCTGCAGACACAAAAAAATTAAACGAACACCATAACAAAGTTGCTGCAACACAAACTTGGCTAGCTAAGTTAGCCTAGCTTCTGTGGTTCAAACAGTTTGTTCAGATACTTTTAACTGTGATTGAATAACATGTTGATTAAAATTAAATCAAATTTTAAATAAATCAATTTTAAATAAAGGGACAGAGACTAAGCCCATGGTTTCACAAACATCCATGCAAACTAGGGGAAGCACAAGAAGATGGCAGTGAGAAACGAGTTAGTAATGTTGTTTCTGAGTCTGTCAAAAACCAAAAATGAGGAACTGGGCCTCTATAAAGACAATTTTGTAAAGTTTGGATTTGCTAGCTTTTCAAGTGCTAGTCTAAAGACAGAAAAGCTGCTGATCTGGAGGATAAATCCTTTTGTTCAAAGACTCCAGCAATGCAAACAGAAAGAGATTAGAGCAGACTGGCCCATTCCTGTCAGTAAATGGGTTTTTTTTAGTAATTGTGGGAGATGGATGCATTATTTTGTGTTGCCTTACAATTATGGGTTTGCCTAAAAAGTGAAAACTCCTGGTACAATGTATACAATTATAATGCATTATTGCTCAATGTATATTGTTTACTTCATGCTTCTCCTCATGTTGTTATGTAGCTTTCCAGTTGCAACAGTTTACATATACCTACAGGGCAGAGGTGTGACTAGATTCCACATATGTCATGGGCAGAAACAATCAGATTGATCCCAAGAGCCACATAATTTTCTAAGATGTTCTGACAAAAAAAAATCTGACTGCATATTGTAACATTTGGCTAGATCAGTTCTGAATGTAGTTTGTCTCTCTCTCTCTCTCGTTGTTTCTTTTTTCCCCCTCTGCCTCCAGGCATTAGAGGTGAAGGCTAAAGATGAGGTAGAGAAGCAGAGAGAGGAGGCTGAGACAAAGCTGTCGATGCAGGTGTCTGCACTGAATGAGAATGTGGCCACACTGAAGCGTGAGTGGCAGGGCAGTCAGCGGCGTGTGGGTGAGCTGGAGAAGCAAACTGACGAGCTGCGTGGTGAGATTGCTGTGCTGGAGGCCACTGTACAGAACAATCAAGATGAGAGGCGCGCTCTACTGGAGAGGTGTGCAACTGTGTAGCAGGCAAATTCTCAAGTTTCTGTTTCTTTCTGCTTTAAACACAGTGACACTGAGTCTCATGAGGCTGCAAATCTGTGTTCTAGGTGTGTGAAGGGCGAAGGTGAAATTGAGAAGTTGCAAGCTAAAGTGGTTGAGATGAGAAGGAAACTGGACGACACTACAGCAGCCATGCAGGAGTTGGGCAGAGAGAACCAGTCTTTACAGGTACACACACTGTCTATAGCAGAGGTATTACACTGGGTTATTTCCAGGCCACATAGATTTTAACAATCATCAAAAATCATAATTCAACTTATGGGTGCCCCTGAAGACACCCAGTTCATCATTCCTGGTTTGTAGCATGAGTACATATTATTATTCAATTGCTCTAAATATTGTACGTTAGTAACAGAGGGAGGCACACATTTAATATTTAATATATTGAGTTTTATTTACGTATAAAAACCATACTTTCCTGACTGTTCGCAGTACCCTATATATGGAATTGGGAGCAGTTTTAGATTCAGCCCTTGTTTTCCTATGGCCTTATTTTTATACACCAGACCACTCCCTTTTCTTTATTTGGGAGAGAAGGTCATCTTGTGTAGTTTTTTTTTTTTTTTTTTTTTTTTTTTTTTTTTGCATTGTGTGAGAGAAATGAGATACACTTGGACGCAAAGGGAAAATACATGAATGTGCATAGAAGTATACAAAACTGCATGAGTGGTTCTTCTTTTGTGGTATCATCAAACAATAGAAGGTTCCCCCCAGCAGTAGAAGATCTCCCCCTTCCTGTAGTGTTTTGCAGTCTGTCCAAAAGCTAATTTGTCATTAGAACATAAAAGACCGCAGAGTGCTCTTGTTTCAGTAAATTATAGTGATGATAGTAATCTACAATGCTTAATTCTTTTTTTTTTTTTGGTGTGGGGGGGGTCATTATCACTGAAATGCAAACTTTGCATCCAGCTAATGGCTGGTCTTTCTTATGCGGGACTATATAGTGACCATCATGCTTGGTCAAGCAAGCTTTTGCAAAGGTCAACTTTGTTTCGTTATCAATAGCATTGCTCCCTAGAATTGGTTATGTTGTCGTGTGTGTGTGTGTGTGTGTATGTGGTTGCAGATTAAGCAGACGCAGTCACTCACACGTAAGTGGACAGAGGACCACGAGGTGCAGAACTGCATGGCCTGTGGAAAAGGCTTCTCTGTAACCATCCGGAAGGTGACTCCCCCACCCCCCCCACACTGTCCTTTCTTTCTCTTTCTTCCCTCTGTCACCCACCACCCACCTCCTTTTTGCTCTCATGCTCTCCCGGTGCCCCCACATTCTGCACACACACAGACTCACTCTCTTGTTTGATGGAGCCGCTTGTTCTAAGCATCAAAGCACCAAATCAATACTATGTTAATGGTCTACCAGAGGGACCCACTTTATACAGAACCCATTCAAAGTCTTCTGTTTTTTTGTGTCCCCCCCACTCACTGAACAGGCAGTATTGTGTAGAAACACTTTAATCTTCAGAGAAAGCACTGCCATTGTGCTTGCTGCAATCCAGTGGTGGCAGAGCATTGTCATTTCAAAGTACCCTGATTTAATCAAGTCAGATGTTTGAAACAAAAGTGTGTTTGGTTACCTCAGTATTTACTTCAAACAGCACAGACATCTCAGCTTAAATCAGCAATATCTGATACCTCAGCTTCAGTTTAGGACAGGATTGAGAAAGTCTAAAGCCAAAGGACTTGTGCTACACTTGGAGAACAGACATACTAGTACATCTGTAAACATTAGAATACTGTAGAAAATGTTCATTTGTTGTTTTTTTTTTGTTTTAATGCTGATACTGAATAGCACTTTTCTCACACTAGTAATCTGAGGTTCTGTATTTCTTCTGATATTGAGCTGCAAGTCATGCTGGTCAACAGTAAAACAAAAAGACTTGAAATTTCACTTTATATGTAATGAAAATAAAATAACAGTTTATCTTTTTGAATTGAATTATGAACAGTGAACTTTTTCATACTATTCAATTTTTTGATGATACACTATAATGCCCAAAGTCTACAAGGAAGTATAAGGATGTATAGCCTTCTACTATAATGAATACAACTCTCAGATTGTTCAACATTTCAGGGGTTGATCTCCATTTCATTTAGCTAAATTAATCAGCAGTTCTCTTTTGAGCTATAAACATGTTGTCTGGTAATAAAACCAGAAACATCCATTGTTTGAATGAGGAACCAAACTGAAACTTTGCAGCAGAACAAAGTGAAGAGCTCTTGTGTAAAAGCAATACATCTATTAAGTTTTCACTTCTGTTGTTTAGTAACATGTAATCCTTTAATGACCTATAGTGCACAATAACCCTCCACTGTATGCAGTTATTCCAAATATACATTGCAGCTCAAATGTTTAGTGTCACTTAATTGTTCTATTTAAAAATCAACATTTCTGCACCATAGATCAAAATACTCTAAATGTAATATTATAAATCTTTTAGAATAATTAAAATCTAATTAAATGTTTTTTTTATTAAGTTACAAAATAATATACTATTAGATTAGATTAGATTAGATTCAACTTTATTGTCATTGTGCAGAGTACATGTACAGAGCCAATGAAATGCAGTTAGCATCTAACCAGAAGT
>BRDA01003067.1:106738-117929 GCA_036984385.1 Crenuchus spilurus
CTCTGCCTCTTTTTCAGATGGCTGCAGATACATCGGACAGCTAATGCATTCAGAGGAAAGCGCAGGATCCTCAGTTCTGATGGATCACCTGGCAGACGCCTGACCAGCCGACATTACTTAGTGGTGCTGAGGAGAGTGCGCAATCTTACCCACCCACAGTGAGCATGGCCAATTTTGCTCTCTCGGGCCCCGGCTGCTGATAGTAAGCAGCATGATCAGGATTCAAACTCGTAATCCTCAGATCATAGTGACAGCTGCTGAGCCACTCAGGGCCCATTTTGGTCACCATTTAAGAAATCTTATAAAACAAAAAAAATACAGTTCATAAATATGTAAACCTGCATTACAAATGGCTACACTTTACAAAGTGTAAGGTGTATTATTTACTTTCCATTTTACAAATGGCACATTTTGCACCAGTTTTATTATGAAAAATGGTATCAGCTAGTTAATAATGCAATAAAAACCCTGTTAACTTCATTTACTACATGTGAGAGTACTGTTTGTTCCTCACCTGTCAGAATGAGCTTCCCCTCATACAGGAGATTACGGTTAGAAACCAGGTTTTCCAACGTTACTGCCTTTAACAAGTGTTTCAGGCTCTGTGGGAAATGACACAGCTGTCATGCACTGATTTGTTACATCCAGTGACTGTAAAGCTTAGTGTAAAGCTTTACTGAACTGTTCTAAACTAAATCTAAACTAAATATCCACAAGACACCAGCTCACCCAGCATTTGTTCCCATATCAAGGTTATTAATTCTATATTCATCCCTCTTTCTCTAGTGAGAAGGCTTTACATTAGATGTTGGAACATTGCTGTGAGAATTTGATTGTATTCAGCTGTGAGAACATTAGTGATCAATCATGAACTGAACTGGATGATTTGCTTCTGGATCACAAACACTACTTCAACTCAGGGGCAGCCATGGCCTGGTGGCAAGACACCTAACCTCCAACTGCAAGTCGCTCTGGATAAGAGTGTCTACTGAACGCCTCAAATGTAAATGTAGGAGCACTGCCAATAAAATAGGACTCTCTGGAGCAGATACATGCTTGGTACCATGCCTAAAGTCAGGTGTGGGCTAGAGGGGCATAAAGCCATCCAGCATTGAGCTGTGGAGCAGTAGAACTGTGTTTTCTGGAATGATGATGCTCCATTAAATGATCCAAAATCTAGTAGAACGTTTTCCCTGCACAGTAGACACAGTTGCTCCACTAAAACTATCAATGAGCAGGTGTCTCAATACATCCATGTGGTGTATGTTTGCACAGTTAAAATATTAACCTCTGGAACGTGAGCTTTCTTGTCTCTCTCCCATACTGGGAGCCACACCAAAGCCTCCTTCAGCAGCTTGACTTTCTGATAGTTATCCAGCCATTTAACCTTGCCTTCCAGATCATCTGCAGTGAGAGAGAGAGAGAGAGAGAGAGAGAGAGAGAGAGACAAAGAGATTGACAGAGACAGAGAGATAGATTGAGAGAGACAGACAGATAGATTAAGAGAGAGAGAGAGAGAGAGAGGAGAGAGAAAGAGATGGAGACAGAGAGAGACAGCGAGAGATTGACAGAGACAGAGAAAGAGAGAGAGAGAGAGTGAGTGTGTGAGAGAGAGAGAGAGAGAGACAGACAGACAAAGAGATTGACAGAGACAGACAGAGAGAGAGAGAGAGGGAGGGAGACAGAGAGAGAGAGAGAGAGAGAGATTGAGAGAGATTGAGAGAGAGAGAGAGAGAGAGAGAGAGAGAGAGAGAGAGAGAGAAAAAAAGAGACGGAGACAGCGAGGGAGATTGACAGAGACAGACAGAGAGAGAGAGAGAGGGAGGGAGACAGACAGAGAGAGAGAGAGAGGGAGGGAGACAGAGAGAGAGAGAGAGAGAGAGAGAGAGAGAGAGAAAGAGAAAAAGAGACGGAGACAGCGAGGGAGATTGACAGAGACAGACAGAGAGAGATTGAGAGAGAAAGAGATTACATTATTTCTCATCTCATCGTTTCAACTCATATTCAGTTCAACATCAAAGTTTCTACTTAAACAGGTCTTTCAGTGCAGTTTATGAAGTCCATCCACACCTGCCATGCAAACATTACTTCCTTTGTGCTTTATTGAGATCCAGTTTTCAGGTGCTCCCTTAATGACAATGAACTATTTTCATTTCACATCACTGTTGGTTGGTTGCAAAACATTTTTTAATCATTCAGAGACACGGAAGCCTGAGATAATAGTTTGACGTTCCACACCCAGCAGAGGACCGACTGGTCCTGGTCATATACACAGATTTCACCTGAAGTCACTTCTCAGTGCGATTTGTCAAAGCAGACACACCCTAACATCACTTACAGCCAAAAGAACAGAGTTGAAATAAGCTGCTCTCACTTTGTAATAGTCTGCAACTGACCCAGAAACCATTACGTTCACTCTGAGGTAGGCCTATTTGTCTACACCTGCTAGCCTTGCTCTAACTCACAACACAAGCTGTTCTACAAGTGAAGACATGCTGGAGTCTGGCCAAATGCCACAGAATGCACCAGTTAAGATGTTTAGCCAAACGAAAACTATCTAATGCTGGTGTAAAACTTTAGACATCCATGCACTCCAACAGGTGTAAACCATCACTACATACCAGAGATGACTGCAAACTGTATGACCTCCATGAACCATGTTTCTCTGTATACTGCCTCCTTCCACCCTGTTTTCCAATGGTCAGGAGGACCACCACAGAGAAGATATTCATTTTGTGGTGGATTATTCTCAACACTGCAGTGACACTGATGTGGGCGGCACAGTGGTTTAGTGGTTAGTCTTGGTTCAAGCCCCCATCTGGGCGGATTTTCCAAGTTCTCCCCTTAGGTTTCCTCAGGGACTCTGGTTTCCTCCCACAGTCCAAAAACAATTCAGGTGAATTGGCTCTAAATGACCCTGGTGTGTGTGTGTATGAATGTGTATGTCTGTGTATGAAAGTATGTATGCCCAGATATGGCTGGCACTCTGTCCTGGGTGATCCCCCTAGTGCTAGGTGCAGTCGTCCAGGTGGACGGTTGTTTCTGGTTGAGAGTACACTGTGTGTGATTGGCTGCCGCTTCTCGTTTGAGTTCTAAGTGTAAATGGATTGTGTTAATTGTAAAGAGTCCTTGGCTATGAGAAAGGCGCTATATAAGTGTAACGTTCATTCATTCATTTATTCATTCATGTGGTGGTGGTGTGTTAGTGTGTAAAGCTGTTGCTATTTATAACACATCAGTGTCACTGCTGGAGTAAAGATAACTATCCAGTCAACACACGGCCTTTGACTAACAGAAAAGGAATAGAGCAGGAGTCGGCAACCTTTAATACTCAAAGAACCATTTGGACCTGGTTTCCATGTAAAAGAAAACACTGAGAGCTGCAAATACTTTTTGACATCTATAATGAAGATAATACTGTATTTATTGTTGTTGTTTTTTGGTTCCAGAGCATAAATTTAGTTATTATTATGACTAATTATTAATAAATATTGACAAATGATGATTTATATTTTATCAATAATTACTAGTTACTATTAATAATATACTAATAACTATTAAATGTTATTCTGAACAATTAAATAATAAAATTAATATGAATCAATAATAAAATATTAATATATTATTACATATAATTAAATAATAATAAACTGTTAAAAGCATGTAGCATAAAATTATCACCCAATTCTGTATAATAACATAGTGTAGTATTGTTTTTGGATGGTAAAAACTGCAGGGGACCAAAACTGCCTTTTGAAAAGTACCCCCCACCAAATTACGTCCAGGCACGCGGAGCTGCAACATAAGGATGAAAGAGCATGCGGCTCCAGGATGCCGACAGAGGTGGGTAGTAACGAGTTACATTTACTCTGTTACATTTACTTGAGTAAGTTTTTGAAAAAAATATACTTCTAGGAGTAGTTTTATATCACTATACTTTTTACTTTTACTCGAGTAGATTTGTAAAGAAGAAGCTGTACTCTTACTCCGCTACATTAGGCTACAATGTGCTCGTTACTTTTCTTTTAACCTCTTATGTATTCTACGCGTCATTATTTTTATCCCCCTCGCGTTTTATTTTAACAGAGAGACTGACTTCCAAAGGCTCTACCATGTGACTATGTTTCACCAATCAAATGTAGTCGTGCAGTCTCGTCACGTGACCATACTCAATCTCAGCGGCGGGACGGGTTAGCTTTACAATTTACAGTCGTAGCAAACGGAAGAAAAATGTCAGAATCAGCGGTCGGCAATGCAGACGAGGAGGAACACCATTGGCCTCATATTGAAAGCATGTTTACCTTACAAACAGTCAAACAGCAGCTACATTATGCAGATATGGATCTACTCCACACCTTTTCTCACACCAAGAAGCTGTCACTCAAAGTCAACACAGGTCTTACTGCATCTGCATCTGGACTCCTGTTCTCTGCTAAACGATCACAGCTTCACTGCAAGAGCCTTGAGAACCAACTTCTGTTGAAGCTTAATAGTGACATCACTGAGTGATTCTTTGGTGAAAGTTTGTTACTGCTTGTTTTGTCTCACACACACACACACACACACACACACACACACACACACACACACACACACACACAGACAGTTTATGAGAGTTTATGGCCTGCCTTGTTTTAGTTCTGCCTGCAGAGCCCGGTGAAAAATTTGTGTTCTTAATTATTTATTTATTATTATTATATAAATGTATTTTTTACTGAAGTACTTGAATTTACCAGGATTATTTTAATTTAAGCTATTTTGTAATTAATTTATTAATTAAAATTTATTTTATTGATTTGATGAACTCTAATTTGCCTAAAGATGTATTTTGATGTATCTGATTGAATGCTTGTGTTAACAAATAAATCAGACGGTACTCGACAGTTACTCAGTACTTGAGTAGTTTTTTCACCAAGTACTTTTTTACTCTTGCTCAATTAATTATTTGGATGACTACTTTTTACTTTTACTTGAGTCATATTATTATGAAGTAACAGTACTTTTACTTGAGTACAATTTTTGGCTACTCTACCCACCTCTGGTTGCCGACCCCTGGACTAAAAGATGGAAAACACAATCTGCAGTAACAGATGAGATACTGTCTCTGACTTTACATCTACAAGGTGGATCAACAAGGTAGGTGTGTCGAATAGAGTGAACAGTGAGCTAACAGTGTTTAAAATCTCCAACAGCTCCGCTGTGTCTGATCGACTTATACCTGCACAACACATCCTAACACACCACCACCACGTCAGTGTCAGTGCAGTGCTGAGAATGATCCACCACACAAATAACACCTGCTCAGTGGAGGTCCTGACCACTGATATGACAGGAATGATGTTGTAGGTGTAATAAGTGCAGTCAGTAAGGCGTAGTCTTTTCCAGGTAATCTAATCTTTGAGTTGACACTTGAGCCGTGTGGACAGCCAGTCAGTGAGACTGTTTAACGTGGCCAAAGTCTTCTCTGTTGTAAACAGAATGGCTGCTTGGGGTGACACAGGTGACTCCTCTGTCAGGTGACTCATCTGTTGTATGTTCCGTATGTGCTACACAGTCTAAGCTTTTCTCAAACCAAGTCCCGTTGATGCTAACCATATTATCATGATGGCACTTACCAAACAAGAAAAGTGAGCTGTCACTTGACAGTAATTGTTTGTAATTCCTCTCTGTCAGCAGTGCATTACTCTGACAAGTTGTGAGAACTCTTAGCTGATAATTAATCTGTGAGGATTATCAGTTCTGATAAATACTGATAATCAGATAAAAAACTGTATCAAGTGCAAGTGAGAGCAGGTGAAGGCCTGTGCTTCACATTACAGTGGTTTAAGGGCTTCTTAACCCTAAAGTAGCCCTTCATTCTTGCCCAAGTTTTGTATACTTCCTGCACTCATACACTCCTTATAAAGTCATGAATGACTTGTGGATTAGCTAAAAAATGAAGTCAGGTGTACTGAAGCTTGGAAAATAGACTCAAGGATCAAGATCAGGAAAATACTGTCAAACATAATAATGAAGAGAAAATGAAAGCAAACAAATGGAGCAAAAGTGAAAGTCTTGGATACATTCTTAAATGTTGTCATTTACAAAACCAAACGGTGGTATGTGATCAAAGTGGCTTACACTCAGGCTGAATGCTAACTGTAGATGGTAAAAGCTTACATATGGCTCTGTCCACAAGCTCCACCACACTCTGAAGGCCCATCTCCTCTTCCTCACTGCAGCTCCTCCTCTCAATGTTCTTAAGGAGAAGAGGGTAGCGGGTGAACCTCTGCAGAGGAACCACCAGTAGGTCCTTCAACTGCAGCCTACGACACTGCTCCTTCCTCTCACACCACTGAGAGAGACAGAGAGAGAGAAAGAGACAGAGAGAGAGAGACAGAGAGACAGACAGAGAGCGAGACAGAGAGAGAGAGAGAGAGAGAGAGAGAGAGAGAGAGACAGACAGAGAGCGAGACAGAGAGAGAGGAGAGAGACAGAGAGAAAGCGAGACAGAGAGCGAGAGAGAGCGCGAGACAGAGAGCGAGGAGAGAGAGAGACAGAGACAGAGCGAGACAGAGAGGAGAGAGAGACAGAGACAGAGAGCGAGAGAGACAGCGAGCGAGACAGAGAAAGAGAGGGAGAGACAGAGACAGAAAGAGAGAGAGAGAGAGAGAGAGAGACAGAGCGAGACAGAGAGAGAAAGTTTAATTAATAACCACTGTCCCCTTTCCCCATGACTCACAGTCTCAGAGAGAGAGAAAAATGGAGATGAATGTTTATTATTGTTATTATTGTCTGTAGGAATAATCAAATATAAACTATCAGCAATACACGAAAAGAGGAAGAACAAAAGAGAAGATAAACTGAACCTTAACCTTAGAATCTTTTCCATCTTACATCCGCAAATTGTTTGGTTTGAAATACAGCAACTACATAAAGCTATATTTTTGTAAAAGAAACCTTTGAATTAGTAGGAAATGTGTTTTATGATTTGCACATAATTTACTGCTGAACACAGGAAAATGTAACGCTTTTAGATTTTTTTGGCCCAGAAATAATTTTAAGCTACACAGCACTGAATGGATATTACATGGACAAAATTTTTCAGTTCTATTTGTTTGTGATTTATCACAACATCAGAGAAGGACTGCAATCAACATTTTTATTTTTTCAATATTTTTTAATGCTTCCAAAACATACAGCACATGGTACTGGTAACTAAGTGGTAGCTAAAAATAGTCACAGCTTAAAATGATGAGAGGAACAACTGATTAACAAATGCAGGTGATGTTAAAGAGTGAGAGGTGTCAACTCTCAAAAGTATGACCATGTTCTGATCTGTGATCCACCCTAAAACCTGCCCTGTGCCTTAGGACTGACCCAGGGCTCAGGTCAAGGCCTGATTAACCAGTTCACTCCTGAATGATCTAGATTACCTTCACATAGGAGCCAAAGTCCTCCCTAGACTTCAGGCTGTCCAGATAAAGAATGGCTGTAGTATAGTTCAGACAGTACTTCTGTAGACAATGACAGATGCTCTCTCCAAATGCCTGTAAACAAGGTTAAAGTGTCAGGAAAACATGACCTCAGACACAAAAAAATGAGACTACAAAAAGGCAATGACCTAGGTTCCTTTCAAGGTCTTGACTGTGAATCAAAATGGTGAATCCAATATGGATGTTAAGAAGCATCTGGACATAGAAATCATTCAAGAAATTATACACACATAAAGTAGTTTTGTTTTTAATGTTGATCAGTATGACTCGAAAATCAGAAATTCAGAACCTCAAATGATTAGAATGTAGTGGAACCTTGACTTATGAGTTTAATTCATTCTATGATGGAGCTCGTAACTCAATTTGCTTGTATGTCAAATACCATTTTCCCATTAAAATGAATTTAAATGCTATTAATTCGTTTTAGCCCCTCAAAAACCACACCAAATTTTATGTGCTTTTAAATAAGAAAAAAGTACTTTATAAATAACAAATAATGTATAAAAATAATACATAATAAAAGAGTATGTAAAGAAATAAACTGGGTTATTAAGTGTATTTACATTAAAGATCAGATGAATATGCTGGCAGAGGTGGACGAGATTGGCCAAGGAGGGTGAAGGATGTTTTCATTTTGTGCTCTATCACTAAGCTTAACTTACATACTTAATGGTACAATTTATTGCAAAATTTAATGTACACACTGTGCTACACTTTATCACTAAACTTTAATACATTTACTAAACTTAAATTTATTTTTTCACTTCACTTCTTCTTTTTCACTGATTTTTGGCTTTTTCATCACACTTTCCTCGCTTACACTTGCAGGACATTTCAATAAAACCTGTCCAAGGAAGTTTGTTTCTTCCTCCCTTTCAAAATGTTTTCATCCACTGTGGATTCCCTGCTTGAGCATGTAAGTGCCACTGACACAGTGGATGAATACATTTGTATGACTTAAACAACTAGACACTTCAGCCTGATTGAATACCTTTACATGAACAAGAATGTCAATATGAGGAACATTTATGTCTGTATCAGGTACTTGTGCACAGTGTGTGTAATGGTTATGTAACTGAATGGAGTCATATGAGAGAGGGGGCAGCTTCATTTCAATTCATAAAAAAAATATTCAAGCAACTCATATAAAACTGTATGAGGTGCATAGAAATCACCCGATGTGATCAAATGTGAAAACAGTGACCTTCTACTTTAACAGACAGTCCTCTTTTGAAGCAGTAATAGGCTCCTCTCTTCTGAGAACACTTTACACTAAAGCATAGAAGATTACTGTGAGAATCTGATTGTATTCAGCCATGAGAGCATCAGGTATTGATGTTGAATGATTACTTCAGAATCACACCCTTTCCAAATCATACCATCCACTTCACCACAGCCTGATGCTGGGAATGTTTATACCATAACACCACACATTGGGAATAGTGACCTTAAGCTCATGTACTGGTACTCATATTGGTGTTGCGTCTCCAGAGAATCCCATTTTATTTTTTTGGGAAAAGCACATTTTAAAAATGAACCCATTTTATCTGGCTTTTGTGCCAATGTCACTATGAGAAGACTGGTCAAATATAAACATGGATTCATGACGTGAGAAGTGTCCAGTCACCTTGTTCAAGAGAGCCAGGAGAGTCTGTGTGATGTCTGCTTCTGGAGTCGACCACAGCTCTTTCATCACACGGAGCAGACTGGTCAAGAAACCAAAGCTAACCTGCAATCAGGGAGTCAACACAACACACCATATACTGTGATATTTCAGCCCTCTAAAACACAACACTGTTAGAGAAACTGATATATAGACATATGTTGCTCTTATCATACCAAGCAGAGTTCATTGAGGTTGGCAAATAGCCTCCAGGAGTCAATGTCTTGTAAACACTCTCTCAACTGCAGGTCGGACAGCGTAGTTAGAAAAACCTACACACAAACCAAAAGTCAGTCATGTTTAAAACAACAGCTTTTAATAATGTATGGCTTTTGCTGTTCCAATGACCTTCAGACATCTTCTGATCTACAACAAACATTTCATTGTGTTACTTGTGAAACTGACACCAATATCCCTACAAGATTATTCATTAAAATATATTTTTATTGCAAGCCTCTGTCACATACCAAACTTTAGTAAACAGTTGGCTTAATAATAGTAATATTTACTAAAATAATAAAATATTATTATTATTATTATTATTATTATTATTATTATTATTATGTACCCATCATTAATTTTATTGAAATTTATGTATAAATGAATTCCCTTTTTTGGCTCAATTTTTATAACCCTTTACTGTAGACTTAATTAATATTTGAAAAACAATAACACATTTTCAGTACAGTGGAACCTTGGTTTTCATCATTAATTCTAAAGTGTATGATGATAACCAAACCAAATGGTAACTGAAGCAATATTTCCCATAAGAAATAATGTAAATCCAATTAACCTGTGGTTTCACATACAGAAAACAATGAGAAATAAATGCAAAAGCTAATGAAATGGATAAATGAACATTTAACATCACTCATACAGGATTGCACTCCATTTTAAAGTGTGCCAGTGTGGTCCAGCTGGAAGCCTTTGGTTTTGTACACCCGTTCTCAGGGTTCTCAGCTGCTAATTGTTTTCACACCTTTTTTCAGGAGGAAGTGCTGTGAGCTGTCACTTTATTGTGACTTGTTTTAGTTTGTTTTGGGCATTATCAACAACAAATGAAGCCATAATTAACAACAAACACATGGATGGATACTTTGGTTTTGCAAAATTAGTGGTGAGTCACATGGGCACGCCAACAAAAACTGGGCGGATGAACGATAACTGAGACAAAATTTCCCCAAATATGATAATAACCATTTTTTTATGATAACTAGGGCAAACAATAAATGAGGTTCCACTGCATTTTGTACTACACAAAGTTCTAGTATAAAGCATTTACCTATTTAAATATAATTAATTACACAAAGGATTATATCAAAGGAAAAAGTTACGTGAAAAAATTGGTACAATAACTCATTCATACCTATTACATAATTACAGTGCCACATCAAAAAATATATCTTGAAAGTTTGTCATAATTTAATTAAAAACAGGTTAACTGTCATAATATTTATTATATTCAAAATATTTCAAGCTGATCAGTATCACGTATTGCTTATGAAAATCAGAAATCCAAATTATTAGAATTAATTTAGTTTAAGAAAATTACTATTTAAACAGTGTCAAGATTAAAACAAAAAAGGTTTGACCTTTACATGTAAATATATATATTTTTTGACAGTTTACCTTTTTGAATTCATTTATAAACATAAATGAACTTTTTCCACAATATTCACACTTTTGAAGATCCACTAGTATATCATGTCAAAAGGCTAATCTTATATCAATAATTCATACCTCTTTGAGCACCATGAGCTGATCTAGGAAGTATACACACTCGCTGGTGAAGAGCTCCCAGATGGTCTCCTGTCTCTTATGTGCTTTGGGATCCTCCTCCACCCTCAGTTGAGGCTGGCCTTTCAGAAACTCCTCCAGAGTTAGGTCCTAAGAGGAGAAGACAAGAAAGATCTATAATCTGCAACAAAACGTACGGCATTTGGCAGATGCTCTTATCCAGAGCAACATACAAAAGTGTTTCGTGAAAACATACAACGAGACCTATTCTCGTAGACGGTTTACGGCATGCAAAACAACGTCTAATATCTAGAAA
>BRDA01003067.1:124201-137792 GCA_036984385.1 Crenuchus spilurus
TGCAGGTGGTGACCATAGACCTTTTCTCTGTTCTCATCCTTTCTGGCTGATGTTTTGGCCACTTTTGCATTTTGTCAGTTCTTTCACCATAGAGGTAGCATGAGGCGATGTCTACAACCCACAGAAGTTGCTGAGGTAGTGCAGCTCATCCAGGATGGCACATCAATGCGAGCTGCGGCAAGAAGGTTTGCTGTGTCTGTCAGCACAGTGTTCAGAGCATGGAGCAGTTACCAGGAGACAGGCCAGTACACCAGGAGACATGGAGGGGGCCGTAGGAGGGCAACAACCCAGCAGCAGGACCGCTACCTCAGGAGGAGCAGTGCCAGAGCCCTGCAAAATGACCTCCAGCAGGCCACTAATATCCATGTTTCTGCTCAAACTGTCAGAAACAGACTCCATGAGGGTGGTACGAGATTTTGAGTATGATTCCAAATCCAGACCTCCAAGGGGTAATAATTTTGATTTACATTGATCATTTTTATGTTATTTTGTTCTCAACGCATTCCACTATGTAATAAATAAAGATTTTCAGCTGGAATATTTTATTCATTGAGATCTAGAATGTGTTATTTTAGTGTTCCCTTTATTTTTGGAGAAGTATATGTTTCCTAAACCATATGACTAGTCTGTGAGACCTTCATTAAGAGCTGGATGTGATTTGAGCAGGTTGAGAGACGTGTGGGTGGTGTCTTTTGACAGAATCAACTAGGCTATTTAGGTGACGTGACAGTGAGGAGGCTCGGACAATGAATAGGCCTCTGACTTGGGCTACCTGCCTACAGCTGGGGCTGATTAAGGATGGAGCTCCAGGAGCAGTTTAAAGGTCCCATAGTTATGCTGTGTTTAACTTGTTAGTTTTCAGTTAACAAGTTACCCGAGGGTCTAAATGAAATGTCTGTCACATTTTTCAGATTTTGTCATCAGATAAGCCTGTTTGATGCACTTTGTAGACCTGGCTGATGAACAACAAGATTTGAGGAGGCAGGTTTTATGTTCATAAGGGACTGCCCATGCCTTTCAGGGAGCAGAACTGAAACTCATAGACAGGAGAGAGATACACAGGAGAGCTCACCAAACGATCACAACATTGAAATTAAAGTTTTATTTAGCTGATTTACTGCTTTGTTATTACTAATGGTACTCTCTGTGTCTTCATTCAACAACTCAACCTCTATTGACTACTCAGCTGTTAACAGCATTATAACAGTGTAATACCCACCCAATCACACAAACATTAACCAGAAATCCATACTGATCAAAGAGAAAACATTACATCAAATTAACTCCTTTTTGGACTGACAGACTATCTGAAGAAGTAAAAGTTACTTCTTATTCACTAGGGTCTCATTTGAATTTCTGTTCCACCTTAAATTGCAGCAGTTACAGTCAGGCACTACTGATTGATTTACCTAACGCTGCATCATTTAAGGTGGAATGGAGCATTCTAATAATCACTCTTTCACTCTCTCTCTCTCTCTCTCCCTCTCTCAGAAACACAAAAACTGAGTTTTTTTTCAGTTTGTGGGTTGGTAGGCACTCCAGGTACTCAACTACAGGTGTAGAAACCCAGAAAAAAAGTTATTTTTCCATAATATGTTCTTGACTCACACAAACCTGTCTGAACTGACATCTGGGTGGAAGAGCACACCATACTTAAAGCCTAAGTGTACTGAGCTAAAACTCTTAAAAGACTCTTAAAGAACTTTCAAGTTAAGTAAAGTGTCCATCACAGTTTGATGATTTCTCTGCTCTGATACTAAAATAAACCTGGTCACTACCCACTGAGTTGAAGGTTTGTTCACCAAACTGTAAAGGAATCTGTGTCACAGTGACTATTGTGTTCTAGTGTTTATTATTAACTTTAGTCTCACAGTTCAAGTTTTACACTAAAGAAGCAAAATTTCCAAACATCCCACGGCTGATCAATTACATCTGTGGTAAGTAGAAAAACGTAGGTGTAAGAAATACTTTTGGGTGAATCATTCATTTAAGTGGAAAGTATCGATGGTATGGTCAGAAAATCATACCGAAACATTATGACTACAGAATATTGTCAAGTAACTCTAGAGCTCATACAGCGTAACTTCAACTTCAAAGAGTGTCTGTGACTAAGTATAATCATGCCTAATGACAATATCATATGGAAGGTCCTACTTTATGTGAAATGATGATCTGAATGATGCCTGAATCATGATTATGACTAACCTGAATACGTGGATCGATTTAACATATCTGCAGCGCCATTAGAAACAAAGAGGTCACCAGGGGAAACGTCCAGTCCAGGAAGAGTAACCACCACAGAGCTTCTCCTCCTCTCCTGCAACCTGCTGAGAGGAGCAGAGGGTGTGGCACAAAGAAGAGCTGAATAGAGAACTCAAAAAGGAAATTCACAGAACATTCCTGCCCCAGAGGCTAGTTATTCAAAGCAGGACAGATGAGTTTAAGTTTTTCATGCGACTTCCCACTACCAGTATGTATGTGGATTTGTGGCCAAAACAGTCTAAAACGTAAACTATGGTTAGATAAATGAGGATGGTAATGAAATAATATAATTATGTATTGTGTTCATTCAGTTTTTATAAACCAAAAAAATACTTTTTGTTAAGCAAGAAACAGAAATTTGTTCACAATTGTGTTCATGACAGACAGAAAAACTGAAACTGTGTGGGATCTACTCTATTAGTGCAGCTCCAAAAATGAAAACATTGTTAAAAAATCAATTAATATAAGATATTAAGATAAACTGTCACATATTTCTTATGCACAAAGTGACATATTTCAAGAGATTTAATGCTAATAATGTCTGACTCAAAATGTAAAAATATAATAATTTGAGTTTGTGGATTTCTGTTTTTCCTGAGCTATAAATCATACTGATCTTAGACTTGAAACATCACTTTAAATGAATATAAAATTTTTATTTACCTTTTTGAATGAAATCATGAATAATAATAAACTTTTTTCACATCTTTCTATGTTTTTAATGTGGCACTGTCTTCTATGGTTGAATACTGAACACACATCTAGGTCTGTATTTAGCAGGAAGTGTAGAAAAGTCTGTCATATCATCCAGAAGCAGTAAAAAGCAAAAGGAGAGACAGGAAAATCAACGACCTGCTATTCAGCCTGAGGCTGTGGGAGTCCTGCACATACTGCTGGTCAACTTCAGTGTTTGTTTATGTCCTTTTACGCTTTTGTTAAGGGTACAAACATACTCTGGTGAATTTATAATGTAAATATCTACTGGAAAACACAATTCACAGTGAGGCAGAATGGCATATGGATAATTCTTCTGCCGAGGAAGCTCCAGGTATACTTTACCACCATAACAACACAGTAATGTATATTTAACTAAACCTGTGGCCTATATTGATTACACTTCCTCTGTATTATGTTCAGTTGAGCTTCAGTTCCCTTTTAAGCCTGTACACGTCTGCTGAGGATCTTCACCTTGTAAATGGTTGCTGATATTATGTTTTTAACAGCAACTCGACAGGCTGGTTTCAAAGTTCCACCCTCAGCTTTGCGTCTGTCCTCTCATAAAAAGGCTAATAGGTGGTAGCCATGCGTGCTGCTGCATGTATAAATGATTTAACGGAACAATGTACTCAGCTGAAGAACCTTGACCCATTGTTTTAGGCACCCTGTGGTAATTGAAATGTGTAAATCAATGCCACTTGAACCAGAGTGAGCCAAAAAGCTGAATCATGGCAAGTCCTTCATGGATGGTGCTGTTATCAATCTTTCTGTGTTCGTCAGCACCTGATCATGGAACAACACACTGATAAACACTTGTGTCATATAGGCAGTTGCTATGAGACCCACATTCTTAGAGCTTATAAAAGCAACTGCAGCAGTATGTACAGTGATGGAGCCTGCAACATATTTTTGCTTCCTTTCAAGTTTTTTACTCTACATTCACTGGTCACTTCATGAGGTACACATACTCATTGTCCAATTTATCAGCTCCACTGATTATGTAAGCCTTCTGTGCAGTACTACAATTACAGACTGTAGTACATGTTTCTTTGTATACTTTGTTAGCCTCCTTTCAACTGTTATTCAATTATCAGGACCTCACAGTACTATAGAGCAGGTATTGTGTAGGTAGTGATGATAACAATAATGTGGTGGTGTGTTATTGTGCACTGCACTACAGTGGCACAGTACGCTTGATGGAGATTTTAAATACTGTGTCCACTCCGTGTCTATTCTATATACACCTACACTACCAGTCAAAAGTTTTAGAATACGCCAATTTTTCCAGTTTTTTATTGAAAATTATTCAATTTAATGGCTCATTGATGACTGAAATGAAAGCAGAGGAGTGCAATAAGAATCAATTTATAGACCAAAGTAGCACCTTTGTCAGATATAACAGCTGAACACACTCGTGACATTCTTTCTACAATAGACATCAAATTTTCTTCAGACAGTTCTTCACAAATCTGTTAAACATAAATGTTGGCACTTGTAGGTTTGCTTTGCTTTTCACTTCATCCCAAATCAGCTGGACGGGGTGTAAGTCTGGAGACTGTGCTCCACTCCATGTTTTCAAGCTGACCATCTTGTTCTTTTTTCATGAGGTAGTTCTGGCCAAGCTTGTACTTATGTTTTGGGTCATTATCTTACTTTAGAATGAACCCCTGACCAACTAGGCACATACCAAAAACTTTAAACAACTGTTCTAAAACTTTTGACCTGTAGTGTACCTTGACTACTCTTTTGACACTGAGGTGTTTAAAAACTTCAGCAGCTTTGCCGCTGTACTTGTACCAACACAACACCACCACTTCAGTGTCACTTGAGTACTGAGAATGATCCACCACCCAAATAAGGCCTGTGCTGATCCTGATCATTGAAGAACATGGTGAAAGGAGCCTCGTACACAGTACACAGAGAAACAGATGAACTACAGTCTGCAATTGTAGAACTACAAAGTGAACCCATATGCTCAGTGGAGCTGATAGAAAGGACAAGGTAGATACAAGGTATGTGTATCTAATGAAGTGACCAGTGAGTGCATATGTTGGAGTAAGTCTGTTGCACTCTTTACAAAGGCCCAATGTCCTTGGTGTACTCACAGGGTACTACTTCCTGCATGTTCATATTCCTACCACACAAAGAGATCAGAGCTACAAGGCCTGACATCAAAATTTCTGTTCAGTCCCTTTCCTGATTATAATGAAAGTGGGATGAGAATTGGCTTGTGTAAGATCTATTAAAGAAAACAGGTCATTGCTAATTGCAATCCATCACAAAGCACATCCATAATGCCATCCCAATGCATTGAAGCAGGCCAGAAAGCACTCTCTGTACAGACTCCCCTGCCACGTAGCTGCCATGAAGAAGAGGGCTTTGTCCTCACACCTCCACCAAATAATGATGCCCCCATAGCAGAACTGTCTCATCCAATCCCTGTCGCAGGACATGTCCTGCCATCAGACAGGGCCACACTGTAATTAAGGCCACAATAGCTGCCTAATTATCCACCAGAGAGCTCCTCGTCCAGCAGGATAGCGGAGCGGCCCGGTGGGGGGAAACAGCCCTAATGAGTTTGTCTAGTCCACACAGAACCATGGGACTCTAATAACTTTCTTTACTGAGTTCATGTGTTGCTAACAAAGCGGCAGCACAATGAACAATGGGCCGTCCTCTGCCCAGCTCTCGGGGATGCTCTCTCTGCTGAGAAATGCACCATTTCGGCCATCGAGGACACAAACAAATTCCAGGTTTAATGAAACTCTTCAAATCAGAGATGTTGAGCAACAAGTGAGGGAACAACGGCTCTAGATGAGAAATTGTAGGTTTTGGCTGGAAGTGAAATGTCAGGTCTGCTGGTTTGTTAGCCAGATGGGAGACTGAGATGAAGAAGGGTATTTTGCATGTACGTTTTTAGTACGCATTTCAAATGGAGAAACTAGGTGGCTCACATGCAAATACAGCTAAAAAGGGTACAGTTCATGCACAGCAATAGACAACTGAGTAGAACACCTACCTTTTATGACTGGGATCCTTCACCTGCAATGAAAAACAGATACGATGTTAAGTGTGGGCACTAATGGGGAATGACCAGCCTCAGGGGAAGCAGTGCACCCCCTGAACTGGCTCAACCCAAGCAAAGCATGGCTCCAGTGTATCAGTTTCACTGGCACTCATCTTTAAATTGCCATTTTAAAGCAATTGTGTGAGTCTAAGGCCCCTTAAAGCCCTTGCATCTGCTGAGATGTCCTGGCTCTATAGCCGACTTGCCTGGCTGAATACGTGGACTGGGGGAATGGGGCTTTCCTTTTATTCTTTTGATCGTTCACTGACCCCTCCATTATTCAGTGACTGCTGACTGTGGTGAATGGGGGCCCATCAGAAAAGCCTTCTCAAGGGGTTTGGGGACGTGGGCTCTGCCGAAGCTGTCAGTGCATGTAACTGCTGATTCATTTGCTGTCAAAAGCTCTCATTGTGAACTGCCACCCCAGGAGGCTGAGCAGAATGAGAGGAGAGGCTTCAATTGGAAAGAATTCAGAGGCTTTCTCTGTGATGTATTGCTCACAAGTAGAAAGATATACTTATGAGGCTAAGTCTATTAAAATGACAGCTATCATTGTCAACACGTATCCTCCAACCAAAGTTTTAAAATACAGCAGTACTTCCCAATTCTAGACCTTTAGTCTTTCAGCTCAGTAAGGGCTTGTTTAGTAGATGATCAGATGGATCAGGTGTGTTAAGAGCTGGTAAACACTAAAACATGCAAAGCATGCTCTTAGAAATAAAGGTGCCACAAAGGTGTACTGGAGCATTGCCACAAAACAAATTCTGCTTCCCTAAAGAACCTTTCAATTAATAGACCAACAGCCATTTTTGTAAATGAGAATATAACAAGCAGTTCAAACATAATGTAAACCTTGTAGTTTTTTTTTTTTGAATGCAGGAGTCCATGACTAGTATTTTGAACCCTTGGTGTGCATTAAAAATATTTCCTATTTGTTTGCATCATTTGCCCGTTTCCTACTTCACCTTTTCGATATCGTCAGTTGTGCTGTCAGAGTCAACGCTCTCACTCAGGCTAATAAACTCCTGCCTTGTGCAAGTTCCAGTGCTATCTATTGTCTTTGACCTGAGTGGTCTGATTTTCCCACAGGGCAATGAAGTGTCCGAGTGACCATCCCGGTGAGCCTCCCCATTGGACTGGCTCGGAATAGTGGCAAGAGGAGACTTCTGACGGTACACTGGTGACAATGGGCTCCTTGGTGAGGATGTTTCATTTGTATGAGACTCCTCCTGAGTGCTGTCCATCTTTCCTTGTTCGCGGGAAGGAAGTCTCGTACTCCTCATCCTCCTCAAGGTGGGAGATGTGGAGATGCGAGCTGGAGCTTGTCTATCAAACTGAAACAGTTGAGTGGGCATGCCGTCCGTTTCCTTCATAGAAGCACATCTCAGTCTCGAGTGTGTCCTTGCCAAGTCTATTCGCACTATGAAGGGATTACTTGTTTGGGTCTCTTTGTCCACGGTTGTTCCATGAGCAGTTTGAGTCTGGGCTTCAGTCCTTTCAGCCATATTAACATCCTGGTGCCATTCAATGTAGCTCCAGTCAAGCCTTTTATCCACATCCTTACCGTTTTCATTAATATAAGCATGATTCACCTCAGTCATCTTGGGCAGAGCAGCATTATATTATTCCAGAAAAGGTGAATTGAGTCAGGTGAGGTTGTCCATAGCAGATACAGTCAGTGACTGATGAAGAGTTTCTGAAAGGTAAAGAAGTCATGCAGAAGGTGGTCAGTAACTTAATGAGTGAGTTTGATTTCATAAATAAAATCCCCACGCCGGTTAGTTAAGTCTGTGGCCTTACAGCTGAAATTCTTACACTACTGAACCAAATACATTCACAATTTCAGGACAAACAAGGCTAAATTTTCCCCGAGGGCCATATTAAGAACAGCTAGCTAGCCTATTTTTGACTCTCAAATAACACAGGGCTGCATTGTCAGTATCATAAGGTGACATTAATATACAATAATACTGTTTTTTAACAGTATATTTGATAGATATGAAGTCATAAATTATAAAATTGTGTTGCCAAGTATTTTATTTTGTGGACTTCATTGATCATATGTAGGAACTGACAGTTAAATTACATGTTTTTCATGTATTATGTGCTTCAGATTGTTTTGAAAAAAAAAAAAAAAAACAGTTTCAACAGTTGTTTGTGTCTGATTAACATTTACAAAGAAGTGTTCACTCCTCAAGAATAAAACAACAAAATATTCCCAACAAAACTATTTATAGTACTCAATTCCCCTGTCCCCCAGGATTTTGGACTGTTGGAGGAAACTACAGTCTCCAGAGGAAACCCACGCAGACACAGGGAGAACATGGAAACTCCACCCAGATGGGGACTAGAACCTAAGACCTCAATGCTGAGAGGTAAACATCCTAACCACCAAGTCACACTGCCGTTTAGTACCATGACACTCAATCATTGTCTTTAAGGCCAAATGTTTAGTGGATAGAACATGACTGTGATAGGTCATGATAGGTCATAACTGAAGTGCCCTCAAGCAAGGCACTTAACCCCAAACTTCTGCCAGGACGCTGTGGATAGGGCTGCCCACCACTTCGGGTACATGTTCTGACACCCTAGTGTGTTCACTAGTGTGTGTGTTTCACTGCACATATGGGTTAAACGCTGAGGTCAAAATATGTTGTGTGCAATCACATTGGCAAATAATAATAATAATTAAATAAATAAATAAATAATCAAAATTTCACGTGAAAAGATATAGTGATAATGTGAAATATTCAGAAAAAATATCTCCCAGTACTGATGTCAAAAAGTAATCTAGGAGGCATTCAGAGTAATACACACACAAATAAAAGTCAGTCCATGGTGGGAAACAAAGGCGAGCATGAGACTCATGGCACCTGATCCGAAATACTGCCAACCAGCTGCGGCCAAAGTAACAAAGCCTGCGCTTAAATGAATGAACAGCAAACTACAAGCTGCTTAATTTACTGTCAGGTCCACTTTAAATGTCTGAATAATCTTAGCTTCGTGTTGTTTGTTTACAGTTTCGTTCATTCTGCCACAACACAGCAAACGCCGTCGAGTGGATGTAGAGGACTTATCATAGAAAACTAGTTTACTTACATTAACGACTCCTCTCCATGTGGCTTTCGCGAGGAAATGAGAACACTCAGCACTCTGCCCTCAACAAACACATCAGTCCTGCAGCACCAAACAAACACGTCCAAGAAAAACGTGAGAGAGAAACAGCAAACAACCAACTACCCAAATCCTCCTGAATCCCGTCGCCTTGTTGACTGAAGCTCAGATGAATAAAAGTGAGGGGCGGGGCGATAATCTCGCTTTTTCTCGTCCTGTGCTGAGACGCGTTATTGTGTCAGATATACACTGTACAACACTATCACCTGCTACATGTACAGACCTGCTGAACTGTCCACACAGTACTCTGTCGTGCGGGTAGGCGGGGCGATGCTGAAATATCGATACTTGACATGTTTCTTTTGTTGAAAATCGATCCTCGTGAAAATATCGATAAAAAAAAACTCGACACCAGACTCTGCTGTCTGCTCTGACATAAAACTTAACATCTACAACAACAACAAATAATAATAATAATAATAATAATAATAATAATAATAATAATAATAATATATTATTATTATTATTATTATTATTATTATTATGCTTTAAATAAATAATTTTCACACATTCATACATGTTTTTGTTGGATTCTGCTGTTAAACAGAGAGTTTATGTCACAATGTCACATACTGAGAAACAAAACATACATTTTGATGTTCACATTTTTAAAATTCTGATTCATTGTTAAACAAACAAACAAAAAACAAACAAATAAATATTTTTCATTAATGGTATTGGTATTGGTATGGGTATGCTAGTATGTGAATTACTCAGTATCTGATCAAAAGTTGTGTGAGTTGTATTGCCCTTCCATAGAACTGGGCTACAAAGAGGTTTATTTATGATTTATTTAAGACATTTGGTCCTCCTGTGTAGACTTAGAACAGTAACATGCTTACGTTTTGATATGATTTTCATTTGTGAGGTCAATATTTCATTAGACAGTGTTGTGATATGATTTCTGAAAAAAAAAAAAAAACACTTGAAAACATTGTGCAAATTATTAGTGTGTTTGAGCCTTTAAAAGCCCTGAAGTGAGTCACTATAACCAGCGGTCACTTCAGCCCCCAAAACTGAAATCACATTATATCTCATTTTTATACATCTATGTTTTTATCCCATTTATGCTCAGTCTAAGCATTATAAAGAATTACTGTTTTTTGTTTCCACAATTTGCAGAAAAACAACATAAAAAACTGTAAATACACAAATATTTTTATTGTATTGAAACGGAATACAGCCTTCAATAAAATACATTCTGTTTATTGTCCATTCACATGTAAATCAGTCTGTTATCTGTGCTGTTTATCAGAGCAAACAGTATAAACATGTTTATGGACAATAAATTCAAATGTTAATCCCTGACAAAGTGTAACTGCATTGAGAAAATAAAATTACACTGGGTTGCCTGCATGTTTTTTGTCATTACACTTAACCAGCCAATTAAAATGATCTATGAGTATAGTTTAACAACTTCTTTATTTATTTTAAACTGTTTTAAAAAATACACTTATGTGTGTTTTTGGTACTGCAGCAAGATGTGATCACTTAAAGTCAACTGTGTTTACAAGAGGGATCTCCCCTGCATAAGGTGCCCCTGAAGGCAGCAGGACGTGCACTTGAGCGCTGTTACAAAGCCTCCGGCCTCACTGTCCACAAGCTAGCATATCGAGAACACCAAAAAGCCTACTCAAGATCTATCACGGAAGCTTGTTCAAAGTTTTATGGAAACATCATCAGAGACAGTCAGGGGAATTCTAAGCAGTTATTCACCACTGTTAACCAGCTCCTGAAACCACAAGCCCCCTCACCCTTGTGTGTATTCACATAAAAAATTTTGTCAAATTTTATTTATTTCTTCAACAAACTTCAATCTATTCGCTCTGCTGTTTCATCCTCCCCCTCCTTATCTGTGTGGGGTACTTACTTGCAGTCTGAGGTCTCCCAGCCCCTAAACTGTTTTTCAGAAGTCTCACAGCAAGAAGTTGAAGACATTGTCAAGGAGATGAAACCTTCCACGTGCACTCTGGATCCCTTTCCTACAACTCTGGTGAAAGAAAACATCTCTGCCATTAGTCCCCTGATTACTACTGTAATAAACAAATCGCTTCGAGTAGGACTTGTTCCATCTTCTCTGAAGGCAGCTATAATCAGACCACTCCTTAAAAAACCCACTCTCAACCCAGAAGTTTTTGCTGATTACAGGCCCATTTCCAATCTTCCCCTTCTCTCCAAAGTACTGGAAAAGGTAGTCGCTGCCCATCTTCAGGACCACCTTAAATGCAATAATCTTTATGAAAAATTCCAATCTGGTTTCCGATCTGCTCACAGTACAGAAACAGCACTGGTTAAGGTCACAAATGACCTTCTAATGGCAGCAGATAATGGCTCACCTTCCCTCCTCATCCTACTTGATCTGTCTGCTGCTTTTGACACTGTCGACCATGCTATACTGCTCAGCCGGCTCCATCACTCCACTGGACTCACAGGCAGGGGCGTAGCAACAAATTCTGGGCCCTGTACACTCTCAATGTCAATGGGCCCCTATAAATGCCAGTGAACGAGGCACATGAGCAAAAAAAATAATAATAAGGGGGGGGGGGTATTCTTTAAATAAAAAAGCATAAATAAGGTTTTAAGCTACAAACAGATCAGATTATGTTGATGTAGCTATTTACATGTTGATATATGCAGCAGAAATATTGCTGGTGGATCATTTATTAAGTCTCAGCACAGTTTCACTTTTAGCTCTGCTGTGTTAGTAGACAATAGGCTTTAGCACACGCACTGAACCAAAAGACTAACTTACTTTAAACTTAAGGTAAACAACTCACATTTAGGCAGCAATTCTACCAGTCAGCAGCTCTCTCGCGCGCTTGCGCGCTCTCTGTCTCGCTCTCTCTCTCATCAATATACCAACGTAAGGGGAGGGTCTTTGCATAACAAGACAACTCTGTTCACCTTTGGGATAGAAAGCCATCAACAGCTGTCTCCCCTCATTCTGCCTTCTTTCTTTTTCCTCCCTTTCTTTCTTCTTTTGAAATCCTGATTTCTGCTTTTTGGGCATGTTGCGTAGCACCCAGGTCATTCAGTCTAGGCTCACTGACATTACACTTGTCGCTAGTCGCTGTTGGGCGGACTAAACCATTTTGGGCCTCAAAGAGGGGGCCCCAGAATGTCTAATATGTTGAGAGGACTGTGACTAAAGTTCATTCCCTCAGTTGATATTATCAATATATTTGAAATATTCATTCATTCATTCATTATCACACCCGCTTAATCCTTATTAGGGTCGCGGTTAGTCCCCCACCCCCTCACTGGGCGCAGGGCAGGGCATTACACTATTCAACTAAGCCCAGGACAGGGCGCCAGTCCATCGCCGGGTGACACACACACACACAGACACACCTACGGACAATTTTTGGAGTACCCAATTCACCTGACCTCCATGTTTTGGACCGTGGGAGGAAACCGGAGACCCCGGAGGAAACCCACGCAGACACGGGGAGAACATGGAAACTCCACTCAGATGTGGACTCGAACCCAAGACCTCAGCGCTGAGAGGCGAACGTGCTAACCACTAAGCCACCGTGCCCCCTTATATATTTGAAATATGAATTAATAAATAATTAATTTGAGGGCCCAACATTCAAAATAAAAACATCCCCCCAAAAAAAGAAAATCAGGATTTTTATGGGCCCCTCTCCCTACTCGGGCCCTGGGTAGTCAGGTCCACTTCCCCCCCCCCACTACCACGCCCATGCTCACAGGCACTGTCATAAAGTGGTTTCAGTCCTATCTGACTGATAGAACAGAATTCCTAGCCTTCGGGAAAGCAAGATCTGAAGTACACACTGTGACCTGCGGAGTCCCCCAGGGTTCAGTCCTGGGCCATATCCTTTTTATCATATACATGCTGCCCCTTGGTCATGTCATTAGACAACATGGAATTTCATTCCATTGTTATGCTGATGATGTGCAACTCTATCTTCAAATTGATGCACGGTTGTCTGCTCGTCTGCAGCCTCTTCAACATCAACATCATCAACACGACTTACAGCCTGTCTAAAGGATATACAGGCGTGGATGGAGCACAACTTCCTCCAGTTGAACAGTGCCAAAACAGAGGCAATCATGGTTGGCACCACACATCAGACTCAGGCAACCGGCATAACCAGTATTTCATTCTCTGGCCATGACATTCCACTCTCCTCATCAATTCTTAATCTTGGTGTAAGGTTTGACCCTCAGCTCACTTTTGAGGCCCATATAAAACAACTCTGCAAGATCTCTTTTTTCCACCTCAGAAACATAGTCAAACTTCGCCCTGTTCTAAATACAAACCGGATTCCAAAAAAGTTGGGACGCTAAACAAATTGTGAATAAAAACTGAATGCAATGATGTGGAGATGGCAAATGTCAATATTT